>JAJIBD010006146.1:0-178080 GCA_021461705.1 Cryptotis parvus
ACTTTACTTCTCTCAAGATATTTCTTGTCATTATTCACTGACCTTATAACTACAGCTGAAGGGTGATGTGGTAAAATGTGTGGAGAGCAGGCGATTGTATCCTAAGAGAAATTCTAACAGTTCTTGAGATTAAGTACAATGCTACATGACTTTCTTATTTTAATTTGTATTTATCAGATTTAGAGATCAATTTAAATTTGTCCAGGACAAATGCAGAGTATCAAGATTATAGGAGCAAACAATTTCATAGCCATTCAAATAAAATTACTGACACTGTAGTTTATGTGAACAAGGGCACTATAAATTTTTTCACTCAAATATGAATATTTTCTGAAAGTATTAGATTATACATAAGTATTTCATAATTTCTTCAAAAGTGCTGATTTTGTTGATTTAAATCCTGAATATTTATTTTACATAGCTTCTTTTCAGCTGAAATAATTTGGAAGTTATCAGAAATGCGGTTTTTAAATTCTTAGGAAGATTATAAAATGTTCCAGATAATTACATTATAACCAATGATCAGTAACCATTCTACTGTGAAAAACAAAAATGATACCTTCTCATATACATTCATTGTATTTGTATATGTACACAGTTTTGCTAAGTCCTACAGCTATTTTATAATCAACAGTTTCTCAAAAGTGTTCAGAAAAGATTAAGCATCATAAAATACAATTCTAAGCAACATTATGTATCGTTGATATTATAATGCGAAAGATATGAAAATGAATAGGAGGGACAAGATGTAATTTTCCTCTATTAGCTTATATGTATTAACATACATGGTAATTGAATTGGGAACTATGGACTATAGAACAGTAAAAGAAACTTTAGAATTGAACAGCTAATTAGAAATTTAACACCAAATGAAAGAATTATTTTTTTATTTTGAAAGTCTTTAAATAAATAGAAATCTAAAATAATGACAACAATAATAATTATGGTGTTTACAAGACTTTGGAAATTTCAAAATTTCCGAGTCTCTGCTTGAAGCATATAAAATGAAAATGATGTAGTCACAATTTGTTTCTTGACTATTTTATATTCAGTAATTTTTAATGAAGTAACTAAATTAGGCATAACTTAGTGCAGCTTTAATGTAGTTATGATGAATATATTTTACTTGATTAAAAATTATAAAACCAAGGAGCCTTAAATATTATCTTAAAAGATTAGCCACTGTGTCAACTGCAAAACTGAGGAAAGGTGTTTATAAAGGAAAAACTGTTAACAGCAACTTCTTTTTCTTCATTTTATTTCATTAAAGAATCAGTCTACTGATTCTTAATACGAAATTTTTTCTAAATTACAATTTGCTCACAAATGTAAGCACATACAGTGGGAAGTCAGTTTAACACTAGTGAAAATTTAACAAGTAATCCATTTCTAAATCTAAGCAGAGGGAAGGGAAACTGGCCTTGTACAGTAATCTAATTAATTGCCGGTTTTATATTTCTTTTGTGTGTTACATGACATAATCTGAATAAAAGTCCAATTATTTGGGCACCTAAAAGATGGAGCCTTTTCCTGCCCGCAGGTGGACTAGAGAAGCAGCCACAAAACCTTAAGAATGAGTAGAATACTCCGAATTTCACTGTTCATTCAAGGTGACCAGGGGCCTGGCAGGCGGTGTAGTGGGTAATGCACTTGCCTTGCACATGGCCAACCTCGGCACCCCATATGTTCCTTCATCCTCGGCACCCCTTCTGGTCCCCTGAGCCCTGCCAGACGTGATCCCTAAGTGCAGAACCTAAGCCCAGATCACTGACCCCCAAAATCAAGGTGACCAATTCACCGGAGTAGGAAGTATCGTACTACTCAGAGGAACGTAAATATAATCATCTATAATACATAGGCTTATTTTGTCCAATGATAGGGTCAAAGAACATTTTTAAATATGCGTAAGACTTTAACCAAAATATAAATGCCAAAATAAAAAAACAGTTTTTGACCATTTTATGCTAAGGAATAAAAATAACTCATAATGCTCCTCTAAATGGGAGCATGTCTTTTCCTAGCAGCTAAATTAGTAGTAGTTAATAGCTAGTAGTTCTGCTATTCTCCTAACTAAACTACTGCACTTTGCACAATAAACAATACCACACAATCATTATCAAACGTCCCACAAAAGACGGTACTTTTCCCCTTACATTCTTGTAGTAACTACAGTGCCAGCTGGGGAGAGTCTCCAAATACAAATAAAAATTGACTACAAAAGAACGCACTGAAGATTATTATTAGTAGTAGTATTGTTATTATTTTAATATTAATGATTGGGAGCTAAATGATAGTACAGGAGTTAAGGTGCTTTACTCCTCGGGTGCCGGCACCACAAATGCCGCACTGCCAGAAATGATTCCTCTGTGAGCACAGAGCTGGGAGTATGCCCCAGCAATGCCTGAGCACCAGTGGATGTGGCTCCTCAAACCAAATTAAAGTAGACCTAGGTGTTTTGTTATTGTAGCTTTGGGAACCAGAAAGCATCTGAAAGGTGTGTGTGTTTTTAAGGGTGGGGTGGGCGATAAGGCGGCGTAGGTGTAGCAGTAGGTGACCTTGGCTATTGGCAGCTGCACTCTGGAAGTGGGTGTGGCGTAGGACCATTGTGTGCCTGAAACACTACTTCTATGAACAGTATTGACCTATTGACCGGCTTGTTTCCTATCACAAGCATTGGGAAGAAATAAATAAATAAAAGAGTGACTGCTTGCACGGGGCAGCGTTTTGGTTCTGCTCCATGTCCTGGAAGTTGCTTTGCATTCTTCCACCAGTAAAACTGAGACGTGCTCCTGGCGGAAAAACTCCCGTTTGAGTTTTCGCAAACGCCTTCTGCAGAGCGCTGCTGCTATTAATTCAAAACTACCTATGGGATCCGCAGGCGTTGCTGGATGCATCTGAACCCCGGGACTCGGGGAGTCCCGCGTCTCGCTCTCCAAAGGCTCACTACCCCTTCCCTCCCTCGGAGTAAACGTGGATGTCACCTGCAGATCAGCCGGGCTGTCCCGGCCCACCACTGCCCAGAGGAGCCGCTCTCTAAGGCCCGGTTTCGGTCCCTGCAGCTTTCGACTCCCAAGCCCCGAGCCCCGCCCCTTGGCTCCAATCCCGTCCCTCCCCCTCGGTCTCCGCCGCTCCGGGAGCTGCCGCGCGCTGATTGGCGGCCGCTCTGACAGGAGGCGGGGCCTCGAAGTCCGGGCCAAACCCGCCTCGGCGTATAAGCCCCTCTGGGCTCGGGCTCTCTCCATCTCTCTCCTCTCTTTCTCTCTAGCTCCCTTCCTCCCTGTAACTGAACAGTGAAAATTCACATTGTGGATCCGCTAGCAGGCACAGATGTCATGTGAAAACGCACATGCTCTGCCTTCCACGCCGCCTTTCTTCCTTTTCTTCCTGCTCCCTTTTTCCTCCTTGCTCCTTCTTCTCCCTCTTCTTTGTAACTAACAAAACCACCAACAACTCCTCCTCCCGCTGCTGCCCTTCCTCCTCCTCCTCAGTCCAAGTGATCACAAAAGAAATCTTCTAAGCCGGAGGCGGTGGCATTTTTTTTTTAAAGCAAGCACATTGGAGAGAAAGGAAAAGAAAAAAAAAAAACAAAATCCAGGCACCAGCTAGGCAGCGCATTTTCTCCCACCCTTCCTGAAAACAAACAAACATTAGAACAGTCACTACCACCAACCATCAAAACTGTTCTCGAGGCGGCGGCGGCCAACGTCCCCCTCCGGCCACGGCGTGCGCCTAAAGGGATGGTTTCCTCGGCGGAGCAGCACTTCGCCCACCACCTTCTTCCCCGGTGCTGAGCGGAATTTGGGGGCTCTGCGGGGTCCGGGCAGGGAGCAGCTTCATGACTACGCGGAGCCCGGGAGCAGCCACACCATGCGAGGTAAGGCAGCGGCGGGCGCGGGCCGGTGGGGCCAGGGGAGCGCCCGGGAGCGGCTGGGACCGACGTCGGCGGGTCGCAGTTCCCGGGCTCGCGGTCCAGGCCGGGCTGCAAATGTCCTCGGCGTCCGGAGAAAGTTGCGCCAGGTGTCGGTGCCTCTTTGGAGTTTCTGGAGCGACGCGGGAGGGCGCATTTCGAAGAGGGGTGCGACGTTCGTTGCATGCACCCCAGTTTTGGAGTTGCTGGGAGCCTTAAATGTTAACTCTAAGGTGCGGGAGCAAACGACCGGCCCAGAGGAACCGGGCTCTGATGCCTGTAGGCAAAAGTGGATGCGGGCTCCTAAGGGACCGTCTGGGCTCTCCCAGGCCCGTAGCGCGAGGGTCTGCAAAAACACTTTGCTGCTTGGCAGTGATAGACAATGGGCTAACACCGTGGGCCTGGGCACGCAGTCAGGGTTCACACTCAGGTCCGAGCCTAGAACCCCAGAGTCGGAGCAGGACGGATCTTTTCCCAGCCAGTCTTGAAAGCGCAGCCCTGGGAGGTTCCTAGGACGGCAGATGCCCGCGCGCGCGCCTCCCGGGCGCAGTGCCCTGGCCAGGCGTGAGCGCTCCTCCGGAAAAGTTCAGCAGAAAAAGTTTCGGGAGGAGAGACGGGTGCTGCCACCCGCTGCGGGAAAGGGGCTTTCATAAAAGGATTGTGCAGGAGGGGGTGCACAGTGCAGGGTCCGAGCCGACAGCTGCGCGCCGAGAAGGTGCAGGGGTGCACCCCCGGGGCGGGATTAGCGGCTCCAGGAAGTGCTGGGGGCTGGGGGGGGGGAGGGGGCCGAGACCCTCGCTCCAGCTGCACGGCTGGCCCTGGGGCTGGCTTTAGGGTGTCACTTAGCCGTCTCCGTCTCGAAGCTGTCAGGATCTTCAGGTTTCTGCGCCCGCCTCTGTCTTAACTTTCTGCCTGCAAAACTTCACTTTTTATATGGAGGAGCTCGTTGGCATGGGGATATGTATAAACTCTGGACCCGACCCACTTCCGAGGTTTTTTTTTCTTTTTTTCTTTCCAGCTTTCCCGTAGTTTTTGGGTAACAGTTCTCCTTCCAGCATCTTTCTGAGGTGCTGACAATAAAAGTTAGAAATGGCCAGTCCCGGACCCGCGACAGGTGGGCTAGGTAGGAAGAGTTGGGAGAAGTCTGTCTGTAAAGGTGCATCGCTTGCCACCAGGCTGTGTGTGACCCTGCGGACAGTCCCCTGGGCTTCTCTAGGATCCCTGGAGAAGGCAGAGAGCATTTTCCTTTGCATTGCGTCCCGGAGCCCCGGGCGTCAGCCGGTGTCTGGAGAGATGAGGAAGGAGGAGCTGAGAGCAAATGAGGGAATAAGAGAAAGAGGCAGGGTGGGTGGGATGGCCTTGGATACAGGGTCACTAGGAGCGCAGGAGTGCAGGGTCTTTGACCCTGAGAGCAAGCTTAAGCGTTCCTGCTTTGGGGGATTGGTTACATGTGTCACTGCCCAAATTCTTTTCAGGAAACTATACTTGGGTCATGGCGCTGTTAGTCTTGTCTCTCCCATTTCACCATAAAGCCTTTCTGTTTTCTATGTTCCACTCTGGAACCACCACTTCTCCTTCCAACATCCCTCCTCTGGCTATGGTTCTTGTGTTCCGAAGGTCCGAAGCCACCCGCTGCTGTCCCACCCGCAACTGCCGCACAACTTCAGTCTAGG
Organism: Cryptotis parvus; assembly: GCA_021461705.1. Lineage (NCBI taxonomy): Eukaryota > Metazoa > Chordata > Mammalia > Eulipotyphla > Soricidae > Cryptotis > Cryptotis parvus. The sequence continues at coordinate 5,581 of JAJIBD010006146.1, forward strand.
GGCCGAGGAACCTCTCAGTAATTTAGCAGATTGCATAAAGCAGAGGTGACTAGGCAAGAGCGGGCTGTAGCTGGATCCAGGTGCTCCTGTAGTTTGCCTGGGAGAAGATTGTTTCCCCTTGTTTTGATGAACCAGCAACTTGAACTGAAAACCTGGGGCTTGCATTATGTCTCTGGAGAATGGCGTCAGAGCCCACCACCCCTGGCAAAGGTCATCCAGAACCCACCACCCTGGCAAAGGTCACCGCCTATGACAGTGGGCCTGGGATCGCCCACAGATTCTCGGGTAGGCAGGGAAACTTTCAGGCCGCCCCTGGGGCTTGCTGGAGAAGAGCCAACTCAAAAGGGCTAGGAGAGGGTGAGAGTGGACGAAGGCAATTGCTTAACGCTCTGCTCACTTTCTTCGTTCTTTACTTTCTCTCCTTTGAGAGAGAGTCCCTGTTTATTTCTTTCCAAATATGCTCCCAACTCCTCACCCAACAATCACACACGCTGTCCTCCTTTAACATGGAAGGGAAGGAAAAATGACCAAAACTGCATTGATGTTCTATAGGAGTCAGAGATTTAACAAGAACTGAGCTTGCGAAATAAGAGCAGGGAAAAAAAATTCAGGGTGTGTTGGGTTTGTTTTTGTTTGTTTGTTTGTTTTCTTATACCTGAGCTACCCAGCAGAGTACATTGAGGGAGCGGCCAGGTTTTTGAACTTTTCTTTATAGTGTCACACACACACACACACACACACACACACACACACACAATGCCCCTGTAGCCCAAACAGCACTTGACCTCCACGCTTTAGAGCTGACAATCTCCAAAGCATCAAGGTACTTGGAGAAACACAAACTCGGTCCAGTTCTGTCTGGGCCAGTTGGGCTTCCCACCCCACCCGCACCGCCATTCGCTGCCACCCTGCCCTCAGTGAGACCCTAGCTCCGTGGTGGCTTACTGTGGGGCTGACCCGAGCAGAGGAGGTTGCACTTTCGGGAGCAGAAAGTGGTCCACCCTCTGTCTCCTCAGGAGTATCCCATGAGATCTAGAACAGCTTCTTCATCCACTGCACAGCTGAGAGGAGTAACTGACAGCGAAAAAGAAGACTTTTGATTGGGTCCGCACCTAGGTGAGAAGTGCGTGAGCTAAGGTGTTGGTCCCCAGACTCCTCTCAGAAGACCTCTTGCACTTTATTGCACAGGCGCAAAGAAATTGTTTGATTTTTTCAGCCTCTACAGAAAACCCTGCTTCCAAAAACAGGGACCCAGATGTCGTCCCAATCAATAGGTGATTGTGGCTCAGGCGGATTAGAAATCTGGTTTATGCTTGTTGTAAACAAGGACAGGGCTTGGTGCTTCTAACGCCCCGTTTTCATATATTGTCTTCAGGTAGTTAATTATTTCTCTTTTATTACTTGCTAAATTTAGGGGGTGAATATAACTTGCTCTTGGAAGTCTAGAGTTTTGAATGTCTTAGGCGTCACAGTTTCAGTTTCTCAAATTTCCGTACAAATTCCAATTAAAATATAAAATATCCTCAAGTCTATCTTCCATAAGTTAAAAATAAAAATCTGGAAAGACATGTCTGTCAGAAGTGTATTAATATGTATCCATTAAATAATCATGAATAAATTATTTGGAAAAAATAATTATTCAAAGTTTGAAAATGCAGAACTAAAATGAAATATTTCCTCGGATGGTAATATGTTGCGCTTTTCTTACTTGTCCTCTCCCAAATTCTGGCTGAGTTTGTAGTCTTGTAGTAAGTGACATCCTGGCTGCTGGTATGGATATTAGTACTACTGAAACTTTTTACTTTTCTATGTTCCCAGCTAGTCAGGAATTAAGAAAACAAGATAAAATATAAAGGAAAAAATAAACAACAGTCTTCATAAGTACAGAGCCAGAGATTGAACTCTTTTATCAGCAAACATTTAGAACTTAGAAGTACTAGATTCCCCATAAACGGGTGGAGATTTTACTCTTAATAGAAAAGCCTTGAAAGATGGCAACTTTCATAATTTTTACTGGTTAATGTGAAGCGTTAATATAAATTATATGCAGGTTTTATACTTTTAATTAGAAATGAATCTTACCTATACTTCATTTGCTAACAATGTGTTAAATACTGAAATTGATAGCCTTAAAAAGCAATTATTAGGTGTATATGGCTGTATAGGAACGTCAGAGTCACACAATCTTAATTTTTATAGCATCCAAGATTTTTCAGGACAAGAACATGTGAAGTTTCAGGTCTGAGCTTCACGAAAGTGGGGATTTTCCATTCGAATTGTGTGATACCTCTTACTTTTCCCTCAAAAAATGTACAGAATCATCACTAATATTAAATGATTCAATACAGAAATTTTTCTATATATAAAAAAGACAAGAAAACTTTTCTTGAGCTATGATTTCATATTTTATGTAGACATTTCCACCTTCTGGGTATGTAATGTACTCTGTGTACTTTTTTGGCTATAATAGTCCTACAAACTAGCCGTGTGGATCACAACACGTTAACTATTATTTCACTGCAATGAATATCTCTAATTTAAAGCCAACGTAGCATCTGGATTAATAGCTAAAATTATTCTAGTAAACTACTCATTTAAAATTTTCCCTATTCTTCAAGTATTCTGCAGATTTGTAAGTAAAGTGAAGATTCAAATTGTAAACATTATTATATATTGGTAAAATATAGTCTAACAGATGGAATATGATGTAGTGGAGAATTAATTCGAAGTTAAGATAATCAATTTTTATTAGATTGATAGAGATTAAAGATTAATGATCTTGTATATTATTGCAAAAGTTATTAGTGATTAAGATTAATTAAATTATGTTTCTGTCATTTTAATAAAGGAAGAAAATTACTTAATACTACTTCTATTCATGCTAAAATAATAAAAATTATAGATTAAGTTATATTACCATTCATTTAATTTGACATTAATATTTATTGCGATGTTAAAATAAATAGAAAGGTGAATATAGAAGTTGAATAGATATTGTGCTCAGTGACTAGACCTTTTTAAAGCTGCTAGATGCAGCCTCACTATTTCATCATTTATCGAAAGACTAGAAATTAAATGAATGAAATAATTTAAATAAGTTAACTTAAATGAATGAAATAAGTCTTTGTAATGTAATGAACAATGACCTGTGATAAAAGGAGCGCTCTACAAATAAAGTATTTTTCCTGTAAGTTTGTAATAATCTTCCAATTACAGCTTTTGCAAATATTTATCTTACTTTGAATAGAGTCTCCGACTTAACAGAATCCTTAGCAGATAATAGCAGTCTTTGGAGGCGTCTGTTGATACACACTGATACACAATATGTATATGTATGTGCCTATAACCACCCACTCAGAGAAAAAGAATGAATATTTGAGAGAAAATCATTCTTATCCCTGCTTTCACAATCCAGACTTTCAAATTCAAGCATATTTAGAGAGTAAGAAGCAACTTCCTAGATCATTCAAAAAGCAAAAAGGAGTACATGCCATACGTGAATCCTGTAAGGAATAAACTGCCAAGAGCATCTATTTATAAATTATCTACACAAAACCCCATTATACTGTCTAATGATAATTAGAGGCAGAGAGAATCAAAGAACATAGAACTGCCAAATAAATAAAATATTCCTCTCAAATTAAGCAACAAATTCATAGATAACAAGGCTTATGCCATGAATTTGAAGGATGTTTCCTTTGTAGCACAAGACAAAGGGAGCATAGAGGAATAAATATTGATTGAACTAATCATCTGATGAATAGAAATGAGATTTGCCAGTGCACCAATATAATAGGCTACGTTAACTGGTTCATTCATAGCGCACATGCTGCCCTTTCAACCCCTGACCCCAGCCATTCAATTCCTAATGAGGAAAACCACAGGTGTTATAACGGCATTTATAGTGACTCAAGCTGAATATAATAACCATGTGGTTGACTAACAGTATTGGGGGCTGGATCCTTATGAAAGAAAATATTGTCATCACAGTGTCATAAAATCATTGTGCATTGCAAATCGCCTAGAATTTTAATTTGTTCCATTCACTTTTAACAATATTTCTTTGTAGCCATCAATATTTCAATATTTCTGTCTGTAGGAAAAGCATAGATTGATTAATGCTTATCTAATAAGCTAGCAATATTATTTACCACACTGTATTTAATACTTTGGATAGCAAGCACTTAAAATGTCTAAAAAATAACACCTAGGACATGAATTTCATTCTTAATAAAGCATGTATTTTTCTTGGTTAATGATTATTTTATAAATATACAAATAGAACATAACATTAAAGTAATTATTAGAATTATTGTTAAATTGTGTTTTAAAGTTAAAGTAGCATATTCATGACTTACGTATGTCAAAACTTATGATTTCTATCAAAATGAACTTGTCACCTTTGGCCAAAATGTAAAGCCAAAACTTGCTCCAAAGCATGCTCTTATGAAAGAGCAAAAGTGGTTTGCTATGAATGAAACCTCCTTATCCCGCAAAGTCATGATTATACTAACAAAAATCATGGCTTTAAAAATGACTAGGAAGCATATTTGTTGATGTCATGTTGTGAGAAATCAGTAATTATATCATGTGGTCCTGAATGATGTCTCCCTAATTCAGAGGAATCACAGGCATCATGATCAGAAAAAAAGAGCAAAAGCATATTTTTACTCAATTATGATTTTTGCCACTACACTACTTCCTACTCTGCTACCACGTGACCCTATGTTCGGGCACCATGGGGCATATAAAATATTAAGGAGGCATGAAGAATACTCTTGCATAAATTTTGTCTTATAATAAAGCCTTTTCCAATGAAAATTATAATAATTCCATTTTAAATTACAGTTTACATTTTCATATCACTGTCCAATAAAGCATCTTCCTTCAAAGAATGTTGTATTTTCCTGAATTTCATTTGGATTATGTTGGAATTATGTGATACAAGGAAATAAACAATATTTTAATGTTGATTTAGAAGCATAAAAATTATCCTCTAAATTTAAGTACAAAATTGTTCTTTAAAAGAAATAGCAAAAAAAGTTTTATTAATAACCATTACTTTGCATCACATAAATACATAAATATGTATGACCGACTACAAAATAGGAACTGCGAAATATGGCTTTGTTTAATAGTTTGATTATTTTTTAAAAGATTGTTTTTAAAAGCAAACCTCTCCCCTTATTGTTTGAAATAAGCTTGATTCTCTCTATTTCTAAAAACTTGCCAAACTCCCAGAAAAAAAACCTCATTCCTAGAGTTTGAATTAAAATAGCCTTTTGAGAATGAAAATAATGAAATCGACTATTTTGCCTTCTTAGACACAGTGATTTATAATGCTATCAACAATTAGAGTTTCAGGCATGCAGTGTTTGAACTCCACACCCAGCACTGTTATCGGGGTCTGTCCGTCCATAACCCAAAGCTCCTCCATCCCAAAAGATACCAAGTTTTCACAATCACGTGTAAGTCAATAGAAATATAAGTGACATAATTGTTCATTTGTGCAATTACTTAAATAAAGGCACAGAACAGAATAGTTAACATCCAAACACCTCTTACAGAGGAAGTTATTTGAAAATCTTCCTCCAAGTGTGCATAGAAGTCCATCTTTTGTTTAATTTGTTTACCCTATGTGAAGTTGATTAAATTAACATGTGTTGGATATTGCAGTAGCTTTTTATAGTTGATATTGTTGGAAATACAGCAATTCCAGGGGGAAAAGTGTATTCTTTATGGCATGGTTCTCAAATAAAACCTTTGCTCCCAAATTTATTCTCAAGTCGCAGCAAATAAAGTGATTCTAAGATTTTATTACAAATTCTAAGATGCATTACAAATAAAGTGATTCTTCATGTAATGAAGGAGACAAGTGGTATTATGGAGCCAAACTTGTGAGAAAAATGTCTATCAAAGATATGGAAAAGTGTTTAATAATGTATGATTTGAGGGTTCAAGGTGGGGGTCAGGGGTGGAGTAGCTTATGGGAAGAAAAAAAAGGGCTTTGGAGAACAGAGAATCCTGGCACCCATGGTGGGCACTGGCACAGCAACATTGATATACAAAACCACACTATTTGGCGCCGTTCAAAAGACTTTTATTGGAAATCAAGAAAATCAACTATTGAAATAATGAGACGTATTAACCATATCGGAAGTGTGTAGTGATCTTTAAAGGCTTTTGTTCCAAGAGCTTGAATAGAAGACTGAATTCAAAAGTTAAACTGTAAGATCAGTAAGTGTTAATAGTAATTAAAAAATAAAAATCAGACCATGTATTATAGTGTTGATGAGTTTTGAGCTGAAGTATATTTAAAAAAAGGAAACTCAGACTTTTAAATAGTAGTAAAAATAGGAATCTGACAATCAACTATAGGCTATTACAAATGATTCAGATTCAAACTAGGTTAAAAATCCGAGGGATATGTGTCTGTGTATATATATATACATATATATATAAAATATATATGCTATATATTAACACATACTAAATATATATTTAATATAAATAAATAACACATGACTATATTAACTATAAATATTAAATAAATCTTACGTGATTAATACAGATATTAGGTACAGATATCATATGTGTGTGTTTATGTGTGTGTATATATAGTGAAGTTCACAATCAAGTTAATCATTTTAAAATGAAAATTTGGTATTCTGGTCTTTTCTATTAGCTCATCTAAGTTTCATTAATTTGAATCCTGAGACTAATATCTAATCCACTCTGAAACACTAGTGAGATCAAATTTCCGAGTTCACAAAGCTGAAAACCAGGCTCTGGGCTCCAGAGAATGCAAAAAAGTAAATGTCACCATTTGAGCCTTAGAGCAGTCAAGTGTCACTTTTGGTCCTGTTCTCTGTGCTGCAGGACCCTCATTCAAATTTCTACATAGCGAGCAAGAGCACAGCGTCATGTCTGTTTTCAGCACTGGAGAAAACAAATCTCAAATGCTGATTTTTAATTAAAGTATTTTTTTTGCTCTAAGGAACCTTGCTTTTCCTTTGCAACACATTCTTTTTGTTTTTGTTTTGGTTTTGGTTTTTAGGTCACCTTTGGCGATGCTTGGGGGACCAAAAGTAGTCCCAAGAATCAAACCCGGGTGGGGGGGTATGCAAGGCTAGCGCTGTACTCTCCCGCCCTGGCATACATCCTGATAGTATAAAGGCTATTGTGCTTGGTTTGTTTATTTAGTAGGGACTGAATGGCTCCATCTCTGGAGTTTTTCTAAAATATTAAAAGTTGCAAGTGAACGTGGACAGAAACCTCTCTACTTTTAGGAACTGTGATGGAACAGTTACTGGGTAAGACCCTTCAGTTTCTGGATAATCCATTTGCCCCTTATTGAAATTTCTTGGACACTGATAGGTTAGGTGACATACATGGATCCACTTCCTGTTATGTCGGGGCCAGTTATAGTTAGTCAGTCTGGGTGGCAAGATATTGATTCCTGAAACTTTGAAATGCAGGAGGTTTACTTGAGGTGAATAAGTATTGAATCTAGGTTGGTTTTTTTTTTTGCTCTAGTTTTTACGGAAGCATGCCTATTATTTAGTGAACAATAAGCCATTATTTTGATCGTTCCATTAAATAGACTATCTAAAGACAGTCTTGTTAAAGTAAATCAGAAGATATTATTGCTTACAATTAAGTGATAATATGAAAATCAGACACTAGTACTATGTTTATTTGTCTAAGTAGTGTAATGAAAATAGTTGAAGCTAGTTAATTATCAACCTACATCTAAATATGTTTTATTGGACCAATCCAAGGCAAGAACCTTAGAAGTAATTCAGATTTCATATTACTTCATTAGTATGAAAATTTATATTCACGAATATATCTTGTTTCTTTTTCTTCTTTTCTTTATTCTTTCCTTTTTTCTTTTTTCTTTCTTCATTCCTTCCTTTTTGTTTGTTTATTTTGGAGGCATAACCAATTATGCTCAGGACTTACTACTGGCTTTGCACTCAGTGGTCACCCTGTGAGTGCCAAGGGGACGTAGTCAGTTGCTTGCATGGCAAGTACCCTACACTGTATGATTGCTCTGGCCCCAACACTTTAGTATATATTTTTAACTGGAATAAATATCTGAGACATATTTTACTGCCTAGCAGCAGCTGGCTTCTAGAGTCTAGAATTGAACAATAATAAAAAGTGAAAAGAACTTCAGCTTGTTGAGTTACTAATGAAAAATCATTATCACTTCTTGGATTAATATTAATTATTCCATTGAACATTTCCTATTAACTTGTACATAAGTTGAGCCTGGCACATATCAAAGCAATTAAACACTTTTTCTTAAAAGAGAATAAACCTTGCTCCAAATTTCCACAGTTGTTTAATATGAGCAAATGCCACACAGTCTGGATGAATAGAGGAACATTTGTTCAGGAAAAAAATACTACATCATTAAGGTGTAGTGCTTTTTTTTTTGCAATCATTCTTCTTTTTAACAAAATATTTTATGTAACTCCATATGGGAATGTATAGGACACTAACCCATTGTCAATTTGCTGTAAATTAAATTTAAGTCTAATATTTGGAGCTTATTCTTTCTTATTTTTATTTATTTTTGCTTTGGGGACCACACACTAATGGTTTACTCCTGACTCTGTGCTTAGGGATCACTTCTGGCCGTGTTCAGGGGCCATTTGATAAGCTGGGGAATACAACACTGTTGGGTAGTGTGGAAGGCAAGTGCCCTACCAGCTGTACTAGCACTCTTAAACCTGGAACTTTCCTGTTTTTTTTTAGTGCTTTCTTAAAAAAAGTTTTCATTCTGAACCCATTTATTCTTGCATATATGTTTTAGTTCTTACGATTTAAAAATAAATACCAAAGTAATATGACCTTAAAAGTGCCTTTCCAAGAACAGTTCAGACAAATCAATAATATCAATAATAAGTATGATAGCAAGGTAGCATTAATATGTCTTTAATTGTTGTTTTGTTGTTGTGTTTACTAATGTTACTGAAAGTCAATTCTGGCTGCAACGCTCATTAGAGTAAATTAAAATTTGTTATTTGTCTTAGAAAATGCTAGTAAGGAAATTAATTAGCTACAATTTTATACAACTGGAACCTCAGTTATAACTTTTGAGATGTTATCTGATGTGGTTGACATGAGTACTATTTAGTCAAACAGATTTCTCTTTATCCTACTATAATGAATAAAACAATATCTGGTAATGTGTGGTCACACCAACAGAAGATTGGTGCAGGACTGTATGTAGGTCCATTATTTACTGAATCCCTTGCATTCATAGGACTCTGGTTTTGATTCCTGGTACTACCACTATCTCCCCCCAAAGATCTGATTCAATTGCTTTAAAAGGTTAAAAATAGTACAATACTAATATCCAAGGCCAGGCAAAACATGGATCAGGAGGACATGTCAGTGGGTGGAATCTACTGCAAGTGTGTGGGAGTCAGAGATTAGGTTAGAGATAGAAGGCACCAGTGTGCTAATAATTGCTGGAAATGATAACACCAGCCTAGAACCGAGCATTGAATGTAGGCAAAGGAATATATATATGATAACCTCTAGATGTATGTATTTCAAGCCACAATGTGTAAGAGAAGGAAGGGAGAGAGAGAGAGAGAGAGAAGAGATGGAAGAGGAAGAGGAGGAGGAAGAAGAGGAGAACAAGAACAAGAAGAAGGAAGAAGGAGGAGAAGGAGAAGGAGCGGGAGGAGGAGGAGGAGGAGGAGAAGAAGAAGAAGAAGAAGAAGAAGAAGAAGAAGAAGAAGAAGAAGAAGAAGAAGAAGAAGAAGAAGAAGAAGAAGAAGAAGAAGAAGACGAAGACGAAGACGAAGAAGAAGACGAAGAAGAAGAAAGAAGAAGAAGAAGAAGAAGAAGAAGAAGAAGAAGAAGAAGAAGAAGAAGAAGAAGAAGAAGAAGAAGAAGAAGAAGAAGAAGAAGAAGAAGAAGAAGAAGAAGAAGAAATAAATTTAGACTGGGGAGGGGGTAGGGAATCAGGGAACATTGTAGAAATGGGCACTTGTGGAGGGATGGGTGCAGGAATACTGTGTGACTGAAACCCAATTGTGAACAGTTTCATAATTGTATATCTCATGGTAGTATAATCACTTGATCACTTGACATCACATTATTCATTGATTTGCTCGAGCTGGTGCCAGTAATATTTCCGTTTGACCCTATCATGTGCCAGTGTAGCCCAATGCCATCTGGTTGCTTCAGGAATACGAAGAGCCTCAAACTGCTCATTAGGGTCTTGACAAAGACGTCTGACCATCTTGTAGGTGGGTGGCCACGTGATCTTTTGACATCCCATGGGATCCAGTCGGGTATGGCTCTAGTCCAGCAGTGGTCTCCAAATTGCATTACATGTCCAGCCCATCTGAGTTCCGATGACTTGGCAAAAGAGACAGCGTCCCTGACTCTGGAACAGCGACGGAGGTCGGAGCTCCCGATTCCTTCTTTCACTTGAGTGAGGTGTGATATTCCAAGCACAGCTCTTTCGATTCCTTTTTGGGAGACCCGAATAGCATTCTCATGCTGCTTTCGTGAGGGCCCAGGTCTCTGAGGCGTATGTTAATGCAAGGAGAATGGTGGAGTCAAAGAGATGTGCCCGAGCCAGAGATTCTTTGTTCTTTTCGCTATTTCTTCGATGATTTTGAAATTAAAAAATAAAAAAATAAATAGTTAAAGCCATCAATTTACTTCAGTTCAAGGTCTCTGACTCAGTGTCTAGTTTTATTTTGATTGCTCTATGATTTATCTCTTTAGGTTGTAATATTTTTCTCCATTCCTACCCCCATAGCAGACATCGCTAGTCAATAATGACCTTACTGACCGTAGAAAAAAGGGCCAGGAGGCTTGGTCCATACTTGCAAACCTGTTTCGTCCTTTTGGGACAAGGCAGTTAGGATAGGGAAGGGATCTGTATGACAGAGATAGTGGTAAATGACCACTGCGTAAGAACTGTGCCTAGAATAGGTAAAGGAAAAATACACGGCAACCTCTCAGTATCTGTACTGCAGATCATAATGCCCAATGGGAGAGAGAGAGGGAGGCAGAAAGAAGGAAAGTGCCTGCTATCAAGACAGGCTGCAGAGCAGGGGGTGGGGGAAGGGCAGGAGGGTAAAGGGGCACATTGGTGGTGGAAAACGTGCACTGATGGAGGGATGGGTGTTGGCACAGTGTGTGACTGAACCCAATCATTAACAGCCTTCTAAATGTATGATACAGTGACTCAATATAATGCATTTTAAATGACTGAAACCCAATCATTAACAGCCTTCTAAATGTATGGTACAGTGACTCAATAAAATGCATTTTAAATAAACAAATAAACAAACAAATGAACAGATAAATAAATAAATAAGATAAAGGCCGGAAAAATGACCTTGCTAAATTCAGGGGAAGACACTACCACACATACACAGTATTAGTTCTCAAGAGAAAAATCACTTACCAACAATCTCAGGAGTGTAAAAACATAGGCTTTTATACATTCAGCCTCACAATCCCCTTGAATAAACTGCAACATTCTACAGTCTTCATTTCTAAGCTTATCAAAAAAACATTTACCAATTCTAAGGAAAATTTAAACAATTAATATAGAAAAACCTGTGTAGTGAACAGGCTCAATACAGTAAACATAATAACACATATATAGCAAAATTTACTGTTTCCACTATTTCCTCCAAAACTCTAAGTTTACTTTTATAAGCTTAGTATCTCCTTTTGACAGAGATTTCAAAAATTTTTTGTGGTGGGGGGGTCACACCGGCAATACTCAGGGGGTTCTCCTGGCTATGCACGCAGGAATTACTCTTGGCAGTGCTCGGGGATCATATGGGATGCCGGGATCGAACCCAGGCTGGCATGGGTCGGCCACGTGCAAGGCAAATGCCCTACCCACTGGACTATCATTCCGGCCCCGAGATTTCAAAATTTTAATAAAATTATTAATATGTATCTTTTTTTTCTCCAGTAAGTTCCAACATGTATCTATTTAAATGGAGCAAATAGTTTTATAACATGCACTCCAATATCCATCTGATAAGGGGTTAATATCCAGGATATATCAGGTACTGGTAGAACTTTACTAGAAGAAAAGAGCCAACCCATCAAAAAAAATGAGGAGAAGAAATGAACAGAAACTTCGACAAGGAAGAAATTTGAATGCCCAAAAGACATGAAAAAATGCTCATCATCATTAAACATCAGAGAGATGCAAATCAAAGCAACAATAAAATATCATCTTACACCACAGAGACTGACTCATATCCAAAAGAGCAAGAACAAGTGCTGGCATCGATGCGGGGAAAAGGGACTCTCATCCATTATTGATGGAAATGTCTACTGGTACAGCCTTTCTGGAAAACAATATGGACATTCCTCCAAAGACTAGAAATTGAGCTCCCATTTGACCCAGCCATACCACTCCTGGGAACATACCCTGGGAAGCCAAAAACACACAGTGGAAACACCATCTGCACTTTTATTTTCATAGCACACTATTCAGAATAGCCAGAATCTGGAAACAACCAGTGTGCCCCAGAACTGATGACTGGATAAAGAAACTTTGGCACATCTACACAATGGAATGCTATGCAGCTGTGAGGAAAAGTGAAGTTATGAAATTTGCCTATAAATGGATGGGCATGGAGAGGATCATGTTGAGTGAAATTAGCCAGAAGGAAAGAGACAGATATAGAATCACTGCATTTATTTGCATGATATAAATATATATAGTATGAAACCAATATCCAAGGTCAGACAAAATATGGATCAGGAGGTCTTGTCAAAGGTGGAATCTACAAACGTGTGGGAGTCAGAGGTTAAGTAAGACAGAGAAGAGAACAGTGTGCTAATAATTGCCAAAAGTACTAATACCAACCTAAAACTGAGCATTAAATACAGGCAAAAAGATACACATGACAACCTCTAAATGTATGTATTGTAATCCACAGAAGGGAGGAAGAGAGAGAGAGAAAGAAAGAGAAAGAGATAAAGAACCTGCCATAGAGGCAGGCTAGGGGAGGGTGGAGGGAATCGGGGACATTGGTAGTGGGAAATGGGCACTAGTGGAAGGATGGGTGCTGGAACACTGTATAACCGAAACCCAAACATGATCATCTTATGAACACCTTTGTAAATGTATATCTCACGATGGTATAATAAAATCACTTGATCACTTGACATCCCGTTATTCATCGATTTGTTCGAGCGGGCACCAGTAACATTTCCATTTGACCCTATCACGTGCCAGTGTAGCCCAATGCCATCTGGTTGCTTCAGGAATACAAAGAGGCCCAAAACGTTCTTTCAGGGTCTTGAAGAAGAAGTATGACCATCTTGTAGGTGGGCGCCCACGTGATCTATTGACATCCCGTGGGATCCAATCCGTAACGGCTCTAGTCCAGCGGTCGTCTCCAAATTGCATTACATGTCCAGCCCATCTGATTTTCAATGCCTTGGCAAACAAGACAGCGCCCCTGACTCTAGAACAGCGACAGAGGTCGGAGCTCTGGATTACTTCTTTCACTTGAGTGAGGCATGATATTCCAAGCATAGATATTTCAATTCCTCTTTGGGAGACCTGAATATCATTCTCATCCTGCTTTCATAGGTCCCAGGTCTCTGAGGTGTATGTTAATTCAGGGAGAATGGTGGAGTTGAAGAGTTGTGGCCGGAGCTGGATGTTCTTTGTCTTTTTGCTATTTCTTCGATGCTTTTGAAGGCATTCCATGCCGCTCTCTTCCTCCTGCGCAGCTCAGGTTTTAGGTCGTTCATCATGTTGACTTCTCAACCTAGGTATACATAACTGCTGCATTCAGATTTTTGTTCCATTGAGAGTGAATAGGGCCTCTGGAACTAGTTCATTTTTCATGAACATAGTTTTGCTGAGATTCAGCTGTAGACCTATCTTTCCACATTCTCAGTTGAAGTCAGCCAGTATAATAAAATATACTGTATAATATTTAAAAATCTGCTGTCTGTATACTGTATAATATTAAAAAAATCTGTTGTCTGAAAAGAAAAAATCCTCTTCCTCTAATAACCAACTTACATTAACCATTTGCCTCCTCGATTATAATTCGTTTTGCCTTACTGAGATTGATGGTCCCATCAGAATACCATTAGTATCAAAGGCTTGTTATCTTCCTTTACAATTCTATGTTCTGTACAAGCATAAAATATTATCTTAAGGAAAGAACCTTGACAGCATTAAGAGAGTGCCATGTCTAATTGTGCCCAGCCTTATAAAGGAAAACATTAAATTTGACATTGAATCTAAATAGATGCTGAGTTCTGTTCCTCTTAAGAAATATTGCAGTTAAGCGTGTTTTGCATTGGAATGAAATGTAATATTCCTTACATCAAACTATCATTTATTTTTATGCCTCCAAATGAACTCCATTCACATTTCTTTAGAAGCACAGTTATTAGTCCACTTTTATTGATTTTTTCAGACCCCTTTAGTGTAATCTGTGCAGTACAAACATTGCTTGAAATACCAATTATCCCCTGTCATTTATTTTACAGGCCTTGAGTTGATATTAATAGTCCTGACTCCTACAACTCAACTAAATTTGGCCACAGATACTACTGGAAAGAAAAGGGCTGCATCCTAATTTGCACTGAGTTGTTGTCATCTCACACTTAGTATCTGGAGTGCTCCATATTACCACATTGGGAGCAACAGACTCCCATCATGTGATACTCTGTCCTTTCTTGAAAATATCTTTGCATAGTTGCTCTTTTATAGGTACATTTCTTCCTGCTGATGAATTCTGCAAATTGTTGTTCTTTTTATCACTTCTTTTTTGTTGTTTGTTTTTCCTTTTTTGGGTCACACCCGCGATGCTCAGGGGTTACTCCTGGCTCTGCACTCAAGAATTACTCCTGTCAGTGCTCTGGGGACCATATGGGATGCTGGGAATTGAACCCAGGTCGACCAAGTGCAAGGCAAATGCCCTACCCACTAGGCTATCACTTCCCCCACCCCTTTTTAAAATCTCTTCTTAGGGAAAACATTGACAACTTTTTCAAAAGGAACTAAGTAAACAGGAGAAAAGCTGACATATGCAGTCTCTTATCTATACATTTAATCGGGATATGTTTTGTGATTAGAGCTTACCTATGTTTAGCTCTAGAATTTTGCAGAAGCTTCTGGGGATCCCCAGAGTATCTCATTAGATATGCAAGCAAGGTATGAACAGGAATGTCCCGACAAGTTGAGTGAAAGGGGGCTTCCATATATAAACAGCGATTTGTCACAATTTACAAATTCGGTTCTGGGGAGTTGGGGCTTGGGTTATGAGACCACAACAGTGGTGCTCAGGGCTTACTCCTGACTGCGCTCAGGGATTAGTCGGGGCACATAGTGTGCCAGGGACTGAACCTCGGTCTGCTGCAGCTGGATGCTGTACCCACTGTTCTATCTCTCCAGGTTAAAAAATGCAGTTTTAAAGCCTAAAAAATTCCAAATTAAAAAACCAAACTGATGAATGGGGCGGGGGATAAAAATTAGTGACAGGCAAATATTTGACAATAAAATAGCTCACCCTCACTAACTAAAAGAGAAAAATAGATGCCACTGGCAGCCACTGGGCATTCTTATTATCTGTAGTAATATTTGTATTTATACAGTGACTGAGACTAAACACTTTGAAATGATTATTTGAGCTCAGTTATTGACCACCAGGTAATCGTCCAAACTGAAATAAACTAAAATATCAAAATTGTATGCCTAAAGCTGCATGCCGAGTTATTGTGTCCCTCTGTTATACTTTCAGTAATATGAGGAGACTTTTCTATAATGCTTTTATGGGCACACTTTCATTCAGGAGGTCTTCCATGTTTTATTGTGCATTCACAGCATATTTAAATGATTTCACTTGCTATTACTGTTTACGTGTACCTGACAATTTGTTTTAGCGACTGGCGATAAAGCGGCAAGTAGGGAAAGATGTCATGTTTGACTAAACTAAATTTAAAAACACATTTACTCTTTATTTTATAGGGGAGGGGCTCCCAAGCAGTGCTCATTGGGCTCAGTGGCCGCTCTGGGAGATTCTCTGCTAAGCAGGCAGGCAAGAACGTGGAATGCGGTGCTACTCAGACTTTGTGGTAGCAGGGACTACCAGGACCATGAGATGGTGATGGTGCTTGGGTGGGGCTGGGGAGGATTCCCAGGGCCACGCCTGGTGATGCTCTGGAACTCCAGGAAATTTTCAGTGAACTGTAGGATACGAGGAAATGAACCAGGTCTAGAACATTGCACTGTCTCAATGAACTGAACATTAAACTACCACTCTCAATGCATTTTAAAAAATTGGAATGTGAGCTGTTATACGGTGTGTGTGTGTGTGTGTGATCTAATTTCCTAAAAAGGAAAAGGACGAAAATAGATTAAAACATTAAGACAGTCTTACCGCGTATCTGTTTGTAAAATAGCACACATAATTTTGAAGCTTAGCGTTACACATCAGAGTGAAGGTTCAATTGTATGTACCATGCCTCTTTTTTGTGTATTTTAGGTCTTTCATGTGTCTGAGGCCAGATTTTGGTAGATGAAAATTTAGCAGCTCATTAAGTCTACAGTATTCTTTGATATTTATACAATTCATTACTACACATTTATCGAAGACCTACCATTATTTTTAAAGACCGAGCACCATCATAAACGTTGAATGCATAATTAAGAATAGGATTCGGGACTATTACTCTTTCTGTCACTATCACTATCACTATCCTCCCGTTGATCATCTAGATTTGCTAGAGCGGGCATCAGTAATATCTCCATATGTCCTGTCTCATGCTAGTAGAGCCCAAGGGCATCTATTCGCCTCCAGGAACATAAAGAGCCTCAAACCATTATATTAGGTCATGGGAATGAACTAATATAATTGTTACTGGTATTTGGCATATCAAATAAAACAGGGCAGATTGCCAGGCTTGCCGTGCAGGTGGTACACCCTTTGTAGTCACCTCTAAATATAGCATTTATAGATGAACCGCACCGCTGGAAGTGGCTGGGCGAGACAGGCTGTGATAGGCTGTCATTGGGTGGAGTTCTGACGAGAGGGAAGTCGGATGTGGAAAATGGTGGCCCGATGGAGTGGGGGGGGTCATCTGGCTTGTTGTGAGGCTCTACTGGGGTGGCAGGTCAGGGCTAGAACCCGCCATCCCTCCTGGGCGCCTCGTAGCGGCTGGGCACAGGGAGAGCAAGTAGCAGCTCTGCCCCATGTCTGTAAGTCTCTGCTTCAGCATACCTGGGCCGGATTGAAAAAAAAGAAAAGTACTCTTTCTGTACTAGAAGAGAAACAGCAATAATAACAATATTGTTTTAAATATTTCACTTCTCGACCTGGGAAGAGTTCACCCTTGTTAACTTATTGGAATGAATTCATATTGTCCTTCATGTCTCTAAAGGTTTGTATTGATGAGAAATGTATTAATTTAAATGTTGGTAACACGTTCAGGAAAAAGCATATCTGGAAATAATCAACTTAATTCTGTTCAACTAGCCATTTGTTTATCTTCTCACGAGCTGTGGGGTATTGTAGTTCTTATAGTCATCAAAGAACACCAACACATACATACTCAGGCCTCAAAATAAAAACGTCAGAGGATGAATTAGTTCCATCAGTAAGGCTGTGCCTGACAAAGATGAAGAATCTTAATTCACCCCAAGATTTTTATAAGCTCTTTGGCACTGCAGGGAAAAAATTCAAGAATGAGGTTCATTGCTAAGAAAATCTTTACTCATGGATACAGGTTATTATCACGGATGATAAATTGTGCATTTCTATTATGATTATCATCATTCCAAACAAGTAATTTTACCCTTGGAAGATATTTCTCAACTTATCAGGGCATTTTTGGTGATCATAGTTGCAAGATGTTATTGGTATCCAGTAGAGAAGCACTGGAAATAATGAGAAGACCTTCTAAAATATACAAGGACACTTGCCCCAAAAGAATCATTCTGCCTAACTCACCTTTTTTTCTAAGATTGAGAAACACTGCCGTAAGAGTACATGAAGTTTTTGTAAATGGAATAATTTCATGGCTTCCAATTTTCTTAAGCATTTTCTGAAAAACAAACAAACAAAAGAACTGGTTTTTCTGTCTGCCTCCCTCTTACAATGATCCAACCTCCACTCCACAATATGACACCAAATCAAATTAGGTAAATGGTTCCTCAAGATGGAAATTTTTTTCATTGCATTAGCACCAACGGACCATTTCTATTTATTTATTTGTTTGTTTGATTATTTTTATTGAATCACTGTGAGACAGTTACAAAGCTGTTCATGATTGGGTTTCAGTCATACAATGTTCCTACACCCATCCCTCCACCAGTGTGTATTTTTACCACCGATGTCCGTCCCCCTTTTCCTTTTTTGCCATCCCCAACCCCCTAACCCAGCCTGTCTCTATGGCAGACATTTTACCTTTCTCTCTCTCTCTCTCTGTCTCTCTCTCTCTGTCTCTCTCTCTCTGTCTCTCTGTCTGTCTGTCTGTCTCTCTCTTTCTCTCCCCCCATTATGGTTTCCAATACAGATACTGAGAAGTTATTGTGTTTGTTCCTTTACCTACTTTCAGCATGCATTCTTTTATATGGAGTTATACATTTACCACTATCTTTACTAGAAATTTTAAACTTGATTTTGGTGCTGAGAAAGTGGATGATTCACTAGTCTTCTTTTCTTTTAATAAAATTGAAGGAAAACCTAATAAATTGTTAGTTATAGATCATTATTAAAAATAGTTTTTATGAGGACTCAAACCTCAAGTGATAGTATACATTTCGTCCTGTACAAGATCCCTAGCACCTCATGAACCCCTGACACCTCATGGTCAGGTGTTGACCTGGTTGTATGCCAGCATCAACAGGCCCAAATCAAAGCATCAGGCCTACTTCTCATGACTACACCTTGCAGGAGTGGCCCTGATTTACCTGAGCTGCTGGGCGTGGTCACCGAAATTGTTGATGATAGAATGCTATTTGATTGGGGTGTGTGTTTTTCAAGGTGATTGAAGATGTTAAATTGCTATGGAAAAATCTATTCCACTTCTATTTACATGTTTGTTTGACTAGAATTTTTTTTACCCACACTACATTTCTAAAACCAAAAATAAGAATAGAAGCAATGCAAAACCCATTATGTTCTAGTAGTAAATAATAGACAAGCTAAGTACCAGAATGAATTAGAAGGGAAAAAAAGTTCCATCTGGCTTGTTAAGAGAAGGGTTTCCTATATTTATTTTTATGTTTAGTAAATACAATATGCATAAGATATTTGTACTTTCCATCAATTTTATTTTACTTCTGTACTTATAATGATAAAAAATAAATCAATCAAGAAAAAATGCTTATAGTAAAACATTTTTCTCATTGGATTGTTCAATTAAATAAACATATACACTCATATTAACACACATAATTTTTGTAAGTTTACCCAGGTGATAACATGTTTCCAAATGAAAAATTTGATGCTAAATAACATTCTCTATGGGTGTACAATGAAGGTATGAATTTAAAGAGAAAATTACATTTTACATAATTTCTTTTAAGGAATAGATTATTCAGTTTTTTCTCAAATGTATGATGTGCACATCAAAATGTTCTGAGTCATATATCATGAATATATTTAAAGAGCAATTCATCAGTTTTATTTAAAATAGAAAGTTTAATATATCACAGAAACTACTTTCTCTGCAGTGATTATGGTATAGTGTCAGGGATGCTGCTGGTGTCCCCAACAGTGCTGGGTGCGAAGTTCCCTTCTACCTCGGCGAATGGATGAAGACTCAGGAATCCGATGCAGTTTTAAAAGGCTTTACTTATCACAGGTTCAGGCATACAAATCCACAATAGGGAAAACCCTGTGCTTAGGATTCCTGGCTAGAACCCCAGCCACATGTAGGCCAAAATGTTGGCCACCACGTGTAAAGGAAGAGGAGACAAAGACAAGACTCCCAAGAAGGGTGTGAGCTCACAAAGAGAGAGCCCTGAAAGAGAGCACTAGAGAGGAAGCAGGCTAGTTTTATACCCCTGCAACTCAGACCTCCCTCCCATTATTATGGAAAGCAGGGAGGGTCAAATGCCCTCAGGTATTTTCTCCCAGCACCTCACCTAGGCCCTTTTATATGCTAATGTCTTGAGCTGTGGAGATCTGCCTGGAAAAGCCTTTATAGGGTAGAGAAAGGGGTTTCTGAGATGGCATGTCTCTGTACCAAAGTCTAATAGACTACCCCCTTATCTACAAAGTGATTTGCAGGAGGCGACCCAGAGCAGATGCGGAGGCTCTTAGAGGAGTCCTGCAACAGTAGAGAACAGCCAGTCTGCTTTTACACTAGTTCTCCATGCACCAAGACCCATGATTTCTTTTTTTTTCTTTTTTTGGGTCATTGGTCATCTTTTTGGGTCAACCCCTGGCAATGCTCAGGGGTTCCTTCTGGCTCTTCAGTCAGGAATTACTCCTGGTGGTGCTCAGGAGACCATATGGGATGCTGGGGGTCAAACGTGGGTCCGCTGTGCGAAAGGCAAACACCCTCCCCGCTAGACTATTGCTCCAGCCCCAGAACCCATGTTTCTAATGATGAGTCCCTATTATCCTAGTATCATAATTAAGACAGAATTAGGCTGAGTACCTAGTGACAACTGTTTCTAAACCCCGAGAAGAGCCAAGAATGAAAGCCTGTTCCCTAGAAGGTTTTCAATGGTACAATCATATTGAAGAGGTTTTTGAACAGCGATATGCTCATTTTACTGAGGTTTCTAAAGTACCACTTCTCTATAAATGTTCTGGATGCCACCAATCTTATAATAAGCCACCCTGAGACAACCAATATCTTCTTCAAAACAAAAAGTCATTTAGTATATTGTACTAGATCAAAGATATCTAAACCTTTTCTAAACATAATAGTCATAATTTTGGAGTCTATGAACCACAAGGTCTCTGCCACAACTACTCAGCTCTGTCACTGAGTATATAGCATATAAGTATCTGGAGTTGGAATAAATGAATGATCCAGTATAAGTTCAGTCATAAAACCAGATGGTGATGGATTTGGGATGTAGTAGTTTAATGACTCTAGCACTAATCCCTTCTTCTGAGATTATCTCTTATGTAAAACACTGGAGAGATGGACTGGAGCGATAGTCCAGTGGGCATCCCATAGCACTACCAGGAGTAATTCCTGAGTGCAGAGCCAGGAGTAACCCCTGAGCATTGCCGGATGTGACCTAAAAAAAGAAAAAAAAACTGGAGGGGGGTTTGGTATAAAATAATACATCTTAGTATACTCTTGTAGGTATACTAAGAGTATACTAAGATATACTTAGTATACTCTTGTAGGTATACTAAGAGTATACTAAGATATACTAAGTATATACTATAAGAGTATACTACCTGCACAGCAGAGCCTGGCAAGCTACCCGTGTTGTATTTGATATGCCAAATACCAGTAACAGTTATAGACCTCATTCTGGAATTGATTGAGGCTCTTTATGTTCCTGGAGCAAGCAGATGCCCTTGGGCTCTACTAGCATGAGACAGGACATATGGAGATGTTACTGGGGCCCGCTGGAGCAAATCGATGATGAACGGGAAGACAGTGACAGGGACAGCACCGACTGCCAAGTTCCTGAGGACAGGACCAAAATCTTAATGGACTTAGTAGTACCATAATCTGGCACATGACCTAACACTCATAACTGAATGAAAGTATTCAAACCTGAAGGGGATAATTGTGTATTTAAAATATGGTGAAAGTCAGCGCACTATCAATGAAAATAAGAAAGGAACTGTAAACCTCATAGAGCTTAGATATTGCCCATGGAGGTCTATTTTCTGGAAGTACCAGGCAAGTTGAACACAGCTAATATAACGACTATTCAGTATATTATTTATGCACGCCTCCCATATTGGAGTATTAATAACAACTCTAATTTGCATATATTTATTTTCTTTATATTTTGAACCCTGTGAGGTTGGGATTCTTTGAATTCCTGATTCAAAATCGTCTATAACCTATCAATAAAAGTAGCTAAAATCTTAATTATGAAGATGGGAAGTAACTAAAAATATTAATTAACCAACAGATCAATAAATATTCAGCTCAGGGATATGCAAATAAAATCAACAATGAAATAACAACACAGAACTATTATTCTGCTGCCTTGTTTCTTTTGTTTTTTGTGCCACACTGGGTGGTGCTCAGGGCTTACTACTGCCTATGAGCTCAGGGATTATTCCTGCAGAGCTCTGAGGACCATATGGGTTGCTATGGTTCAAACCCAGATTTGCTACATATAAGGCAAGTGCCCTACCCATTGTACTATTGCTCAGGCAATAAGTGTATGTTTTCATAAAAATCAAGTTCATAATAAATGTGAGCTGAAAAGAAATTTTTGTGAGAATATAAATAGACTTATTCACTATGCAAAACAGTAAGGTGGCTGATCAAAAATAAATAATAAATAAAACTGTCATATAATTTAGCAACTTTACTTCTGAGAATTAATACAAAGGGAGTGGAATGACAACCTGAAAAAGAGTCTTTATACTTATGTTATTGCAGTGTACTTACAGTAGCAATAATATGGAAATAACTTAACTACCCATCAATAGAGGAGTGAATAAAAGAGATGCATCATATTTATCATGGAATTTTTTGTTTGTTTAACTTTGTGATCA
This sequence comes from Cryptotis parvus, assembly GCA_021461705.1. NCBI lineage: Eukaryota > Metazoa > Chordata > Mammalia > Eulipotyphla > Soricidae > Cryptotis > Cryptotis parvus. The sequence goes on from JAJIBD010006146.1 coordinate 28,278, forward strand.
CACATAGCAATGCTCAGTGATTACTCCTGGCTCTGTACTCAAGAATCGCCCTTGGTGATTCTCAGGGAAGCTATGTGGGATGCTGGGAATTGAACCTGGGTTGGCATTGTGCAAAGCAAGCACCCTACTGATTATGCTATCTCTCTAGTCCCTCTATCATGGAATATGTTAAGCCGTTGAAAAAGAAGAAAAAATTTGCCTTTGTAACAACACAGAACTTGAGGGCATTATGTGAAGTAAAATAAGTCAGATAGAAAAAGGGAAAACACTAGATAAATCCACTTATATGTGGAATCTTAAAAAAATTAAAGGAAGTTGTAAGCACAAAATAAATTGGTGGATGCCAGAGGCAGAGGATGAAGGGTGATGCAAATAGTACTGAGTTCCACTTAAAATTATTATAGTACAGTGAGTAGTGCATTTGCCTTGCATGCGGCCAACCTGGGTTCAATCCCGGCATCCCATGTGGTCCCCTGAGCACTGCCTGGAATAATTCCTGAGTGCAGAGCCAGGAGTAATTCCAAGCATTTCCAGGTGTGACCAAAAACCCAAAAAGAAAATAATCATTACATCCTGGGAAGTAATCTTCAGCATTACAACAGCGAGCCATACTTCACTGTGTATTCAAGAGGGAGTAGATATTAAAACTTCTCATCAATTGTCACTTGTCACTTATCTTTCCGTTGTTCATCTATTTGCTCGAACGGGTGCCAGTAACGTCTCCATTTGTTGGGAATGAGATCCATTTTTTGTTATTGTTTTCCGGCATATCGAATACACCACAGGTAGCTTGCCAGGGTCTGCTGTGGCTCTGGGTTATTCCCAGGGGGCCCAGTTTTTTTTCTATGTCAGACTATCAACCATCCAGGACCCATGGGGTAGAGCCCTGGATGTAGACAAGCCTGTCTCCTTTCTGCCACCTGCCAACTCACCCAGACACCACAGACACACCAGCAACACCTAATAACGGGGAAATATTGCAACATGTGTATGGTAGTGGATATTAATTAAACTTTTTTTCTTTTTTGGCGCACACCCAGCAATGCTCAGTGGTTACTCCTGGCTCTGTACTCAGGAATTACTACTGGCGCTGCTCAGGGAACCATGGGATGCCTGAGATGAACCCACATCGCTCACGGCAAGGCAAATGCCCTACATGCTGGACTATTGCTCCAGCCCCTAATTAAACTTATTTTGATGATTTTTCACAAAATATAGATGAATGAAGCAGATCACTGTGTTGTATACATAAAATGACTATAATGTCTTGTGAAAATTTATGTTAATTTTCAAATGTGTTGGCCTAGCTAGTATGCCCTAATTATGTAATTGCTAGAGGAGATCTAATGATGAAAACTTTAAAAAGTTAATATATTTAGCATTTAGCGATGTCAATGTTGGGATCTAATTTATAACAAATAAAAAAGTAGTTGGTCCTCAGAGAAAACTTATGATAAAGTAGTTATTAAGTCTGATAAATGATGGAAACTACAATCTAAAAAAGATAAATAACTGTATAAAACCAGATATTGATATAGGGAAAAACTGGGCTTCAGACCCAAGCAGGATACCTCCAGAACATATGTTCTGAAACTGACAATGTCACCAGTTTTCTTGAGAACTGAAATCTTGGGGTTCCGAAAGGGGCAATCATGAAGCTGTAACTAAAAAACACAACATAGTACGGCATTGCCAAAGGGCCCCGTAAAAGCTACACTTGAGTTAAAAGTGAGAAAGTTGGTGTCACTAGAATAACTTAAGGATAGTCACTTGAATTGTCTTGAGACTTTTTAATTTTCTATCAGCAAGAGATCACTGAGACACAGTTCAGCTACAATATCAAGTGAATAAAAGTTTGGGAACTGAATTATGAAGCACAAATTGTACGTGTCTACTATCCCAAGTGATAAAACATAAAAAAAGAAAGGAGTGTTTTCTTTTCCCTTGCTATGCATTACATACCACTGTCCTTGACATTCCAGAATCCTAGCCAGAGTCAAAACCCCCCCAGAATCCTTAACCAGAGTAGCTCCCTGCCATCACTAGGGAATAAGAAAAAAAAAGCAGTTCGAATGCAGGAAGGAGACCTAAGGCGCCACTATCAGAGGACACTTCAGTTGCTCCCCAAACCTGCCTTGTAGAGTGCCCTCATTTATTTTTTGTCTTGTTGTTTAGGACCACAGCCAGTGATGCTCAGTAATTACTCCTGTCTCTGCACTCAGGAGTACAGTGCTCAGGGCAGTGCTCAGAGGACCATATGGGATGCTGTGGGCTGAAGTTGGGTCCACTGAGTGCAAAGCAAGTGCCGTATCCACTATCATTCTGATCCAATGCTCTCATTTATTTAATGGGTACCAGCATGTCTCTGTGAGCTTGATCTCAAAACGTTAATTGAGTATATCACATGCAATTACGAGAGGAAGTTATGAGAGGTTGATGGTTTCCTTTTATCTATTTTTCTGTTGTTTGAGGTCTCATTGAAGGCGCTTAGAAACAGTATTTGCCAGATATAAATAGCAGTTTTCTCCTGCATCCCATCTTGAGACTATTTCTATATCCATCAGGCGTTGTTTGTCTTTTTCTGCTTTTTATCTACAGAAGGCAGATCGGTCTGCATGCAGGTACTTTATAGACACTTACCCCTTTTTAAAATGACAGCCAGTTAAATTTTATCTTTCTTTACATGTAAACTTTAAAGATTCTACCAAATATTTAAATAACTGAAGCTTTCCTTTCCTTTCCACTACAATTTACTTTTCATATAAAAGCTTTAAAAATGTGTCTTCATCTACTTCAAAATAGACGACACCTTAAAAATGGCATAATTGAAACTCAAACTCTTATAGTTCACTAGTAGAGTATTTTCCTAGTAGGACTGAGGCCCTGGTTTTGATACTTGAACCAGCAAAAGCAGACAAATCAATCTCCAATATTCTATCATTTCATCTGAAACAAATAGATGCTGTATTAGTCATGCCGTTTTAAGAACCCATTATCTGGGGAGTCATAATTTCAATGCTATTTTCTATAATAATGACAGGTTCTGACATCAGGAGATATCAATTATGAAACTTGGGTGATGTGTACTATATTCAGCCCGCGCCTTATGGTCTAATTAAATATAAACTGAGTCAGTTGGCAGAAATGGATAAAATTGTACAGATGTGAGCACCTCATGAGCAGGCCAAAACCTGCTTTCTCAGGAAGAACCTATTTCTAAATGAAAACTTGTATTTAGATAAAAGCTATACTATTTGAAAGACAGTTGATGAAGCTGTATTTGAATTAAAAAATTCTATTTTGAATTTTTTAAAAAAAAATGAAAGAGGGCTCAGAGAAACAGCCCAGCAAGGCAACCTCCCATCTGCTATACTACTGTTCTGGCACCTTGAACTCTGTTTTTTGTTGTTATTTTTTTTGTTTTGTGTTGGCTCTTGTTTCTACTGTCTTGCATATTAGACTCATTCTATGTTGTTTTTTTAATATCCACCAAATGAGTGCAACCATTCTATGACTATGTTTTAACAGTGGTGCTCCTCCCCCTTCTTTCTTCTGTCAGTGAAAGCCATAGCACTCTGAAGGCTGATTTGCTTCCCTTGGTCTATTTTGTCTGTCTTCAGAATTCTGTTGCCCTGAGGTTGGATTTCAATGGGTAAGCAGTTCTCCTATGGCCATACAACTCTTAAAGCTAGGTGAGTGATGTAAGGAAGCTCTGATTTGGCTTGCTCAGATGTCATGTACGTATAAAGATGTCCCTTTGGGGGCCGGAGCAATAGTACAATGGGGAGGGTGTTTGCCTTGCATGCGGCTGATTCAGGTTTGATCCCTGGCATCCCGTATGGTCCCAAACTGCAAAGTTAATCCTGAGTGCAGAGCCAGGAGTAACTCCCTGAGCATAACTAGGTATGCCCACCCCCCAAAAAATCCACCAAAATGTCTCTTTGGTGCAAAAAAGAGAAAACCATGCTTTTTTTAGTGATTGCTAGTGCTCTCCCCCAACTCAGATATTAAAAGCGTGATTTTCTTATTATACATACGCATTTATTAAAAAATTAACACCAAAGTCCATACAGTGCCCTTGGCTTTGAAGCAGCCTTTCCTTTCTTATTTGGTTGGTTTTGGTTTGAGGGCCTCACCTAGTGGTGCTCAGCACTTAATTCTGGCTCTGCACTCCTGGCAGGCTTAGGGGATCATGCTGGGTCCTGGAGATTGACCTCTGGCAGGCAGCATGCAAGGCTAATGCACTGCCCACTGTACTATCGCTCTGGCTCCAGCAGCCTGTCTTAATTTGAGCTTGTGAGTCTCACATGTAAGAGTGAGTAGCAGCCAGTAGAATGATGAGTTGTTTCCAAAAGGTAGACCACCCTCCGTGATAGGGTTCTCAAACTTAAGATTTCACTCAGGAGGCATTTGTGCTGCCCCTAAATGTCTGTGTACACTTTGCAGATCACCTTATTATGCCTCACACCTCATCCCTAAAGAAGAATGTAGAGTGAGATTGCTTCCCAGATCACGACAACTTCTAAGTACATGGTTCAGTACTTTGTTACAGATGAGAACATAGTCGCTTTACCTCTTGAGAGACCAGAGGTTTTATAGAAACCATGAACCTTATGCAATCCCAAATCAAACTGGAATAGGTATGCGCCACAGAACTATGCCCGAAGACCAGGTGATTCTACCTTCCTGAACTGATATGTCCTTTGGGAATTTAAAAGTAAGCTGAGCTTTCTCCTGCCATATTTCTGGTCTATCAATTATTAGGATTATAGTGAACTTCTGCATAGTCCTATATTTTATAATACACTAGCACTATTTTTTTTTTTAGGATTTTGGGGTTACAGCTGGCTATGCTCAGGGGGTTATTCCTGGCTCTGCACTCAGGAATTCCTCCTGGCATTGCTCAGGGTTCCATATGGGATGCCGGGAATCAAACTCCCAGTTCGCTGCACTCAAGATAAATGCCCTAACCATTGTACTATTGCTCTGGCCCCCAACACTAATGCATTTATTAGAAACAAACTGAAGTCTACATTGTCAGAAAGAAGAGTGACTTTTCTTGAATTATTTTATTCGGTCTATACCACTAAGACATTTAACCTCAAGATCAAGTATATACTCTGCTTTGTTGTCCGTTTGAGGGCCACCTCAAGCAATACTTAGGGGTTACTGCAGGCTTTGCACTCAGAAATTACCCTGAGAGCTATCGGGGACCACATGGGATGTTGAGGATCAAACCTGTGTTTAGCCACATGCAAGGCAATTTTGTATCCTCTGCATGTTTGCTCCAACACCGAGATCAAGGATACTAGTAAACGCCTTATCAGAGCCTTTCCCAAGAATACTTTTGTATGTAGGACCATAAGGAGAAAGCACCCAAAGGCTTGAAAACCTGAAAGATATTTCCACTTTTTGTAGATGGGCTTGAAACGTGGCAGGCATAGAAAGGTTAGGCTGATTTAAGATAAAAAACTAGTGCCCAGTTTTTTGCTGAGAGTGAGCTGGAGTGCGTGTGTGCATGGGAGGTGTTTAGGAGAAGCCTGGGTGGGTGGCTCATGAGGGAGACAGGGGGATTCGGGGGAAAGGAGACGCTTTCTCCTTTCCTGCAAGCACATGGCCCTCCGGAGTACATTTACTTCCATCACAATGGACTAGCTGAGATCCTTGCGTCGCAGCGCTGAACCCTTGAGACCTAATTTAGCTTTTATAGGAAATTCAAAGAGAGACAGCACGGGAGAAAGAGAACAAAGATATGAGTTTGTACAGGGAATATTGATACTTCTCGATTGCCTCTCTAACTCTTTAAAAAGAATTTTCTAAGTGCTGACTTGGTTTTTCCGTTAGTGGAAGGTCTGAGCGCCTCCTGTGGAACAATGGTTCTGACGAATCATCTTCACAATTCCAGACAGTCAGTCGGCTAGGAAGCTCGGCTTCATTGCTCTTTATGCCGCGAAGGTCAGCAAACATTTTGGAAAACAACACCGCCCCCTCTTTTAATTTCTAAAGTGTATCCTCATAATGATGCCCAGAAATAGAAAAGTTGCATAAATGCAAATGAAAAACAAGTCTGACAAGCTGTGCCTCTTGGTCGTTGATCATTTTTATTCACATTTCATAGCAATTTCCAAGAGCATTGCCCCATCCTTTGTTAACTACGCATCAATTAAAATACTTCTGAGAGGCAGGTACAATAATACAATTTTCTTATCCAGCTTCAACAGCGAAAGCCCACTTTTTACTATCTGCTACACAATGTACAGAGAAACTTGGAGAGTTTCTTAAGGACCTGAGAAAAACATGATTTTTTTCCCCCAGTATTATAGTAAAGGGAAAAAATGTAGCAGTTTTACCAGGGAATCAGCAGTGACGTAAGACCCGCGTCTAGATACTCTGATACCTTCTCACCTATTGCAGTGACAAAGTCTAATAAATTATCATGTCAGCAATTTTTTCACACAAACATAAAGTTGCCAGTTCAGAGTCCTGAATGCTTTTCAGAATAACCATAGTAATGTAGTAGTTGAAGACCAAGTGATTTTTTAAAGAAAAATAACAAAGAAAACTGGAAAAAATTGATTTTTGATCTAGCAGTCTCTCTGCCTCTCACCGAGTTAGTTGAATTCATTTATCACTTGGAGACTAAGTTTCCTCACTAGGGTAATGGCAGAGGCCTACTTGACTGAATACATAAAAAAAAATTAAAAGTAGGTAATAAATGCCAAATAGAGTGTCCAAACTAGTGCCGAATAATTGATAATATCAGTATTTGATAGAAGCTATAATAAAAAATATTCACCCTTTTAAAAATTGGCGTTAGTAGTTCCATTGCAACGTGCCACTTTATATATCTAGATTTTACTTTATTTTCTGCATAATATGAACCAACCAGTGATCATGTTGTTCTTTCAGCTTGACTATTAAGACGTTAATGTATTATCTCTAACCTTTAGCTCTTACACATTCTTTAATCTGTTTACTGAATATAGAAACTCACCAGTTTACTTTAGGTCCATTAGGTACAAATACTAAGTCAATGGTAAAATATGGGGTTTTGAAAAATTAATTAGGTAGTCCAGGGTATTAAATGTAGTCGGTGATCTTCATGTGACCATATTCAGCCTAGTAAGTGTCATTGCCTATAAGGTAGAAAAATCATCAGCATAACAGCTTCCCAGTCTCTGAAAGTTGATTGTACCGGTGCATTAATCACTGAGTTTGAGCTGAAACTCTTGTTTTTATTCTGGGGAGATTATTTATTCCAAATAATGTTTCACTTAAGGGTTTAATCATAGGCTCACGATGACTCAGATAGTGAAGTCCAGCTGTACCAACAACAGTATCATCCAGAAAACTAACCGCATGTATATTGAATCCCTGAAAGTTTCCATAACAGATCCCGGGATGATAAATCATGCAAATTCATTCTATAATTAACTAAAGTGTTCACTTTCTTTCACTATGATCCAAAAGGATTAGCCCATGACCTTTAGCAGAATAAATCGAGGGGTCCATCGTTTATTCTGCTGTGCAAAATTAAATTCAGATTTTAAAATCTGACCCCCCAGAAATTTTAAACACATGCAAATGTCAGCTTTTTTTTAGAAATGTTAGAAGAATCTTCAGAGCAAATAGAAGTGTCAACAATGGAGTATATCTCTTTGTATCAACATAATTTTTAATATCTTTTAGGATTTTTTCTATATGGATATCCTAGAGGCTCATGGTCATATTGCTATTGATATCATATTCCTATTGAGTATCGATATCTTTCTCATTATCATATTGTTAATGAGTATATAAACCAAGAGAACCAATTCCTAACAGTATATTTCTGATCTCAGATTGTCACAAAATTGATATTTTATCATCTTATCCCTGTAGCCTTATAAAATATTTAACATAGGCCTACATTTCTGGAATGGATGCACACAGGAAATGAAACCACTCCTGACTTTTATCTCTCTTGGTATGTATATATGGTTCACCTCCATTGGATAGTTTATTATTAAGCTGTGAGGACCAGTAAGGCAACATTACTGTAATAATCAAATCATTCATGAATATGGTCTTTACCTATCCAACTATATCTCCCTATTCCTGATCTAACTTGTGACAGATCCAGTCTCTATTTCTGAGCAACTTTTCTTTTCTATGTTACATCAGTGATAGATTCAATAAAAATTTATGGAACAGAGAGTCACTGAAGACCGTTTTACGATCAGGATAATAGATTGATTGATGGATATGTGGTTGAATGCATAGGTAATTTTCTTTTCAGAGAAATTTATAGTTACTAAACTTTAGCAATATGACTTCAGTTTCAATTTTGCTTTTTTGGTATTTTAAAACCATTATCATATTTAGAGAATTCCATTGTGTCATGCTTATTAATTTCCACTGAGCATGTTGAAAGTGTCCATTATTTTGTAATCTATAATAATTCTTTAGATCAGGTTATTTTAGATCCAAAGTAACTGATATCAAGTTTTCACAGGCATTAGAAAACTAGAAGGCAGAATTAGGGGCCGGAGCGATAGCACAGCAGGTAGGGTGTTTGCCTTGCAAGCAGCCAATCGGGTTCGATCCCCGGTATCCCTTATGGTCCCCAGAGCACGGCCCGGAGTAATTTCTGAGCAAAGAGCCAGGAGTAAGCCCTGAGCATTGCCAGGTGTGACCCAAAAAGCAAAAAAAAAAAAAAAAAAAAAAAGGTAGAATTAAACTTTTTCTTCAGAAGTATTAAAATTATTATCCTACATGTAGCATTATTTTTTCAGCTATCTGTACATAAGTGAGATAAAGGTTAAGAAATATAGTTCAAATTATTAAATGAAGCTCTGATCACAATGAAATATTGCAGTGAATGGGTGTTTACCTCAATAAGGACAAAGCCGAAGTCTTTGATTTTGCTAAAATAAATCTTTTAATGCAATGCATTGTCTGTTGCTTGCTTCCCTAGAGGAAAGTGTTGATATTCAGTTCTTTAAAGAGGTTACCAAAAGAAAAACAGCATAAATCAGAATCAGTGTAGGTTATTCTTCAAATGGAAAAACCTGAAAGCTAAAGTCATTGTTTAACTCACCACTGCGCCTAGGTAATAAACTAAAGAATGGAAGAAAATGTTTTGATGAATAGCACATCATTGAAAATCACTTTTAACCTAAAGAAGGTGGAGGGAGAATGTAAAAATACATATGAGTGCCTCTATTTTAGCCTCCAGCTCTAACGAATCCTTATTAAACTACTGCATTACTTTGAGTTATTGAGTAGGGATGCTACCATTACAGTCTAGATGCTTAACAAGCAGTAAGCACTTGGTAGATACTCCCTGAGTTAAAAATTCAGCTGTTTTTTTATTTCCTTAAATTTTCTTCTCGAAAATAATCTTTTTAAGTTGCTATAATCTTATGATTTCATCTTATATTCTCTCATGTATGTAAGTGAACATACATACTCTTAGTCATTCTCAGGTTTTCCATCAACTCATAACGTTACCCTTTAGGGTTCATTCCCTCCTTTATTCTTTTGCTTTGGTCCTCTCTGCTATTTTGTTCTGTTTTTCACTCACTTTATCGCAACAGTCTTTCTATTTCTTCCCCATTTATTTTGAGTTTCCATGGCTCATTTCTTTAACCTGTTCATATTTACTCTTTCTTTTTAAACATCTATGTGTTGCCAAGAGTTTATTGATAAAGTGCTATTGAAGGACGATCCATCTCATTCTCATACTTTAGTAAACTGAATCAAATGCAAAGCATAGATTCTTATTTATGGTTCATAACTCTGGCTTAAACGTTTATTTTCCCATGTCTGTGTTGTTTTATAGTTCACAGATAACTCTTTTCAGAATCTTCAAAATAAAATGTTTGGCTTTATGATTAATGCCCCACAATCAAAAGTTAAAAGTTAACAAATGACCTGTATCTTCCAAAGTAGCTTTCCAACTGGATTCTAGGAAATTCTTAATCTCAACACCTTATAAAGAGAATTATTTGCATACTAATAAGTATACTTGGTCTCCTGTTGAACCTTCTTTCAATAATCAGTCTTGTATGTGGGCAGACAAATTTTGATAAACGAGTTATATAGCTGAAGTTATTTGGGTTTATCTGCAATCTTCAATCCTTGAGCTATCACAAACTCTTGGGAACAACTCTGGTACTGCACATGAGAGTCTTAAATTTACAGAATGAAAAGTATTGCCACTTCTTCACTCACCAGTTCAACCAAAAATATTTTTGCTAATATTATTTGAAGAAAACTCACATTCTAAGGGGGAGGGGAAGGAAGAACAGAGGTATTCTCATGTATAAAAATCTAGAATTATGATACACTAGCATAATTGTCAGTGTAAGACAGTATGCAAGGATGGGGCAGTGAGGTTACAGAACTGAGAATTAAATATTCCTGAAGTCTAGAAAAGTCTGGAAAAGGTGGAGTTTCCTTAGAGGGAAGAACAGCTAAGATTAATCCAAGTTACTTCACTTAACATGATACCCTCCAGTTCCATCCAGACAGCAACAAATTACATGATTTCATCATTCCTTGCAGCTGCATAGTACTCCATTGTGTATATATACCACACCATTTTATCCACTCAGCTGTGATTGGATACCTGGGCTGATTCCATATCCTTGCTGTTGTGCTAAGTGCTACAATGAATAATGGAATGCTGCTCCTTTCTAGCTCATGTTTTTTTGTTCAGGGGTAGATGCCAAGATGCAGAATTCCTGGGTCACAGGGAAGCTCTGTTCTTACATTTTTGAAAACTCTTCATACTGTTTTCCAAAAGAGTTGAATCATACAACATTTCCATCAGTGGCGGATGAAAGTTCCTTTTTAACCAGATCTTCACCAACACAGATGGTTCCCAGATTTCTCTATATATGTATTTCTCACTGGTGTGAAATGATATCTCAGTGTTATCTTGATTTGAATTTCACTGATAATAAATGATTATGAATAATTGTTTTACATATGTTAACTGGCCAAGCCAACAATACTGTCAGCATAGGATTTAAACTACAATAATTAAGCTTAAAAAAAATAACTCTTAAGGAGGCGGCCTACGGGTCAGGGGTCATGGGGACATTTGTGAGAGAAGTTGTTATGGTGGTGGGATTAATTTTTGAATATTGTATGCCTGAAGCTCTATTTTGGACACTTTCATAAATAATGATTGTCTAAACAAAAATTATGTATTTGTATATATACACAAATATATTTATAGTAAAAACTAAAAAGAAAGCTAAATCCAATGTCTAAAAGGAATTCAGATGTGACTAATGTAATGTTTAAAAGCTAAATGCAGCGTTTAAAAATGAATTCAGTTTTATTAAATAGAATAATGAAATTAGAAAAACTTACTATATTTAGTTGATACCACATTATATCATTATCATATATGTCTTAGATCTTTTTTAAAAATATTTTATTATAACACCATGAGGTAGACATTTACAAAGTTGTTCATGATTGGGTTTCAGTTATACAATGTTGCAGCATCCATCCCTCCACCAGTGCACATTTCCCACCACCAATCACCAATGTCCCGGGATTCCCTCTTTCCTTCTCCAGTGTGCCTCTATAGCAGGCAGTTTTCTTCTCATTTCTCTCTCTCCCTCTCTCTCTCTCTGTCTTTCTTCACTCTCTCTCTCTCTCATGCTCTCCTCTTATTCATTTATTCATTGTGGCTTGCCATACATACATTTAGGGGTTATCATGTATATCCCTTTGCCAGCATTCAATAGTCAGTTCTAGTCTGGCATATCTTGATCACTTGACATTCCATTATTCATCGATTTGCTCGGAGGGGCGCTAGTAACATTACCATTCGACCCTATCACGTGCCAGTGTAGCCCAATGGCATCTGCTTGCTTCAGGAATACGAAGAGCCTCAAACCGTTTGTTCAGGATCTTGATGAAGAAGTCTGACAATCTTGTAGGTGGGTGGCCACGTGATCTTTTGATGTCCCTTAGGATCCAATCGGCAATGGCTCTAGTCCAGCGGTCGTCTCCAAATCACATTACATGTCCAGCCCATCTGATTTTCGACGCCTTGGTAAATGAGACAGCATCCCTGACTCTGAAACTCCAGATTCCTTCTCTCACTTGAGTGAGGTGTGATATTCCAAGCATAGCTCTTTTGATTCCTCTTTGGGAGACCCGAATAGCATTCTCATTCTGCTTTCGTAGGGCCCAGGTCTCTGAGGAGTATGTTAATGCAGGGATAACAGTGGATTTGAAGAGATGTGCCTAAAGACGGAGGTTCTTTGTCTTTTTTAGTTATTTCTTTGATGCTTTTTGAAGGCATTCCATGCCACACTTTTCCTCCTGCGCAGCTCAGGTTTTAGGTTGTTCATCATATTGAGTTCTCGACCTAGGTACACATAACTGCTGCATTCAGAGATGTTTTTTCCATTGAGAGTGAATGGGGCCTCTGGAACTAGCTCATTTTTCATGAACATAGTTTTGTTGAGATTCAGCTGTAGACCTATCTTTCCACATTCGTGGTCGAAATCAACCAGCATTTGTGCCGCTTGGCTAATGTTTGGTGTTACTAGAATAATTCTGGCATTATCATTTCCAACAATTAATAGAACACTGGTGTGTATTTGTATGCCACAGATGAATGCAGTCATTCTTTATTTGTCCTTTTCCTCTGACTGATTTCACTGAGGATGATAATCACCATGTCCATCCATTTTTAGGCAAATTTCATTACTACATTTTTTTGTAGACATACCATAGGTTCTTTATCCAGTCTTCTGTTCTCAGGCACTCAGGTTGTTTCCAGATTCTGGCTATTGTGAATAATGATACGATGAACATAGAAGTGCAGATGGTGTTTTTGCTTTTTGTTTTTTGGATCTCAAGGTTATATTCCCAGGAGTGGTATTGCTGGGTCAAACAGAAGCTCAGTATCTAGTTTTTGGAGGAATGTCCATATTATTTTCCAAAAGGACTGGACCAGAACATACCCACCAACATTGAATGAGAGTCCCTTTTTCTCCCCACATGTGCTCCAGCATCAGTTGTTCCTGCTCTTTGGGATGTGTGTCAGTCTCTGTGGTGTGAGATGATATCTTATTGTTCTTTTGATTTGCATCTCGCTGATAATCAATGATGTAGAGCACTTTTTCAGATGCCTTTTGGCCTTTCAATTTCTTCTTTGAGAAAATTTCTGTTCATTTCTTCCCGCATTTCTTAATAGGGTTGGGTTTTTTTTTTGAAAAGTTCTACCAGGCCTTTGTATATCTTTGGTATTACCCCTTATCAGATGGGTATTGAATTAATATTCTTTCCCATTCTGTGGACTGCCTTTGTATCTTGGTCACTGTTTCTTTTGAGGTATAGAAGCTTTTCAGTTTAATGTAATTCCATATGTTTATCTTTGCTTCCATTTGCTTTGTCAGGTTTTTTTTTTGTCTTTCAAGATGCCTTTAACTTCAGTGTTGTAGAGGGTTCAGCCTATGTTTTCTACAGTGCATCTTACAGTATTAGGTCTGATGTTGAGTTCTTTAATCCATTTTGATCTGACTGCTGTGCATGGCATTAGAAAGATATTGAATTTCATTTTTACAGGTAGCTGCCAAGTTTTCCTCATGTCACTTGTTGAAGAGGCTTTTCTTGCTCCATTTAAGAGTTTTCTGCTCCTTTATCAAAGATCTAATATTTGCAAGTTTGTGTCAGGATATGCAGTTCTATTCCATAGGTCTAGAGGTCTGTCTCTATTCCAATACCATGCAGATTTAATTACTACTGCTTTGTAGTACAGTCTGAAGTTGTGAAAGGTGATGCCTCCCATATTCTTTTTTCTCAAGAATTGCTTTAGCTATTCATGGGTGTTTTTTATTCCATACAAATTTCATGAATGTTTGGTCAATTTCTTTGAAGAATGTCATGGGTATCCTTATAAGGACCACATAAAATCTGTATAAAGCTCTATGGAGTATTACCGTTTTGACAATATTAATTCTCCCAATCCATGAGCAAGGTATGTGTCTCCATTTCCTCATGTTCTCTTTTATTTTTTGAAGTAGCATTTTGTAGTTTTCTTAGCACAGGCCCATTAAATTCTTAGTTAAACTAATTCCTAGGTATTTGATTTTCTGTGGCACAATTGTGAACGGGATCTTTTTTTTTTTTTTTTTTTTTCTTTTTTATATTTGTATATAGGAAAGCCATTGATTTGGAGGTATTTATTTTGTACCCTGCCTCTCTACTAGAGGAATCTATTGTTTCTAGGAGCTTTCTAGTCAAGATTTTATGGTTTTCTATGTATAATATCAAGTCATCCGCAAATAGTAACAGCTTAACTTCTTTTCCTATCTGGATGCCTTTAATGTCATTTCTTGATTCCCTGATTGCTATGGTAAGTACTTCCAGGACTATATTTAATAGGAGTTGTAAAAGTGGGCAACTTTGTCTTGGCCTCAATCTTAGGGGGAAAGGCTTTCAGTTTTTCCCCATTGAGAATGATGGTCACTGTGAGCTTTTGTTATGGCTTTAACTATATTGAGGAAAATTCTTTCCATTTCCATTTTATGAAGAGTTTTTGTCATGAATGGGTGTTGGATCCTGTCAAACTGCATCTATTGATATGATCATATGGTTTTCATTTTTCTTATTGATAAAATAATAAGAAACAATAAAAATTTATTTTTTCTCTTGTTGGTAAGCATAAGTATTATATAAATTGACTTGCGGCGTTGAACCATCCTTGCATTCCTGGGATGAAACCTACTTGGTCATGATATATATAGTCTTTTGATAAGTCTTTGGATTCTATTTGCTACTATTTTGTTGAGGATCTGAGCATCTATGTTCACCAGGGAGATATAGTTTTCTTTTTCTTTTTCTTTTTTTTTTTTTTTTTTTTTGGTGTCGCTGTCTGCTTTTGGTATCAGGGTGATGTGTCTCATAGAAGCTTCTGGAAGTGTACTGTTTCTTCTATTTCCTGAAAAAGCTTGAAAAGAACAGGCAGTAGGTACTCTTTATTTATTTATTTATTTATTTTTTTTTTTTAACAATTACAAAAAATGTTCATGTTTGGATTTCGGCCATACAGTGTTCCAGCACCTATCCTTCCACCAGTGCCCATTTCCCACCACCATTGTCCCCAATTCCCTCCCTCCTCTCCTAGCCTGCCTCTATGGCAGGTTATCCATCTCTTTCTCTCTCTCTTTCTTCCTTCTCTTATATGTTGTGGATTGTAATACATATACTTAGAGGTTATCATGTGTATCTTTTTGCCTGTATTTAATGCTAAGTTCTATGTGGTAATAAACTTTCGACAATTATTGGCACACTCTTCCCTTCTCTGATTTACCTAACCTCTGCTACCACACGTTTGTGGTAATTTCTACCTTTGATAAGACCTCCTGATCTATGTTTTGCCTGAGTAGGTCCTCTTTAAAGGTTTGGAAGAATTCACTAGTGAAGCCATTTGGACCTGGGCTTTTGTGTTTGGGTTGACTTTTGATTACTGTTTCAATTTCCTAGATGGTGATGGGCTGTTTGTGGTATTTCAGCTCTTCTTTTTTTTAAGCCTTGGGAGGCTATAGGAATTCAGGAATTTGTCTATCTCTTCCTGGCTCTCTCTTTTTTTTTTTTGTGGCATACAGACTTTCAAAGTAGTCTCTGATGATATTTTGAACTTTTGTGGTTCCTGTTGTGATGCCCCCCTTTTCATTTCTGATTCCATTTCTTTGGATTCTCTCTTTCCCTTTCCTTGCTAGTCTTGCAAGTGGTTTGTCAATCTTGTTTATTTTTTTCAAAGAACCAGCTAACCAGCTCTTGGTTTTATTTATCTTTTGGATTTTTTTTTTTTTGGGGAGATTCCAGCTCATTGATTTATGCTCTAAGTTTTATTATTTCCTTCTTTCTGTCTGGGTTGGGCTCCTTTTGTTGGTTGTTTTTCTAAGATTTTAAACTGTGAAAACAGATTATTTATGTGGGCCTTTTTATAAATCTTAGATCTTGATGGAAATTTAAAGGTCTTGACTTCTACTAAAAAACTAACTTAATTTTTTCTGACCTTTTAATTTCCTTTACATAAGATCACCTAGTTATTTAAATACATGGATGAGAATATTGGACTAATTTGTAAGGGAAGATAATGTTTAAATATTTATTCTATTGTTTGTTCAAGAGACTCCTGTGGCCCTTCTCTATTTGCATAGTGTAAATACTGTTTTTAACACCATTGATTTATTCCTTATAATCAAGGTTTAGATTAACCATCAAAGATCAAATTTGAGAAGTCAAATTCAAAAATTATATATAAAATTATATATATAATATAAATTTGTACTTATACTCAAACCTAAAAAGAATAAATAGTAATATATGTACTGAAAATAGCACATTTGGTAAACCAATAATATTTTTTTAAAAATTCAAAATATACTTTTATTTATATTTCCCTTATGTCAATAAGGGAAACTTTTATAAAAAGATAAGAATAATTCTTAACTTTCAGATTTGCAACTGCAAATATTGAAGGCATACAGGTATTCCAAAATTACTTGTTAAATTTTAATTTACTTAAAAGTTGAGTCTTATTTGTGATCTATATACTTAGTGCAGGTGTAAACATACAAAACCTAACTCAAATCATATAATCTTTATATCAAAATTGATAATATTTAACTCCTGATTACCAAGAAGTAATCAGTATTTTACTTCACAACTGAATAGAGAAAGAATATTTTTATGTGCTACAAGCCTTACTGTGACCAATTAATTCTGATAAGAAAAAATGCAAATGTTATCCAAAGTTCATGAATGCATTGTTTTTATTACTTGCTATAAACTTGTTGTCAATCATATAAAATAGATTCTGACATAATGTATGTGTCATATTTATGATATACCTTTGCAGAAATCTGTAAGGAAATTGTATGATATTAAATAATTAATCAGCCAGGGGACCATAAGGCCCAAGGTGGGCCAGATGATACTCAAAGGGGGCCACATTGAAATCTGTATAAATAGGAATCAAACTATAGGAAGTGGGGATGCAGGAAGGAAAGAATAGAAAGGGACAACTCAGGAAAAGGTTGAGAAGAATTGGACTAGTTAATAAAGGCAAGCAATAGCATGCTGAACCTTTATTTCCACCCAATTGAGAGAAAGCTAGAGATTTAATCTTTATATCTTACAAAATCATCTTCAATTCCAACCTTGTATTTCATATATACATATATGCATATATATGTATGTATATATTAAATGCACACTTATATTTATATGTAAAATAATAAAATATATTATAAAATATAATCGCATTTTCTTTCTTTAAAATATAATCACTTGACATCCCGTTATTTATCGATTTGCTTGAGCAGGCGCCGGTAACATTTTCATTTGTACCTATCACATGCCAGTGTAGCCCCATGGCATCTGCTTGTTCCAGGAATACGAAGAGCCTCAAACCGTTCGTTCAGGGTCTTGATGAAGAAGTCTGACTATCTTGTAGGAGGGTGGCCACGTGATCTTTTGGCGTCCGTGGGATCCAGTCGGTAACAGCTCTAGTCCAGTGGTCATCTCCAAATCGCATTACATTCCAGCCCATCTGGACATGTACATATAATATAATATAATACGTATTATATATAAAATAAACTGGTCAGCTCTTCTTAGAATTTTTTTTTTTTTTTTTAATTTGGGAGCCACAGTCAGCAGTGTTCTGGACCTCTTGTGACCTTGTGCAAAGAGATCATTCATGGAAGGGCTCAGAGACCACATGTGGTACTGGGCATTGAACCTAGGTCAGCCATATGCAAGGCAAATGCCCTACCACTGTGCTATCGTTATGGCCCCAAACATCCTGGAAAATCTTGAAATGACAACACAATGCCATATCCACACATTAGAGTTTTCACTCTATCAGCAGAGCCTCACAAGAATGTGGAGATCTGATTTAAGTTCTTCAGTACCCAAGGGAAGCCAAGTAAAATCAAGAATACCAATTTTCAATTTTTATAGACAGTGTGGAACTCTAGTAATTTTGCTTCTTTCCTATTCTAGCATTGCCCAGATTGAAACTTTTATTGCCTGAAATCTGGAACTAAATTAGAGTCTCTCTTTCAAAGTATCCCAGGTGATTCCAACAGAGTGGAGAGACCTGACAAAGCCAATATACATATGCTATATCCAAGACCTGAATTTTCTAAGGGAAAACATTTGCAAGGCAACTACTTAGAAAACAGAAGGCATATGTGATACAGTAAATTCAAGAAAACGTTTAAAAATATTTAAGAAAAATAGCACCTCTAGTGTTAACCCCTTCTTCACAGTCTCATTTTCATAACAGACAAGCCAAAATGAACAAAGACTCACTTAAAGTGTAATCTCTCAAGAATCGGAACCTGTAAGAGTCCAGTTTATTTTATTTAATGAATTTTTTAATTGAGTCATCGTGAGAAGCACAATTACAAAGTTGTTCATGATGGGTTTCAGCCGTACAAAATCCAACACCCATACCCTCACCAGTGCCCATTTCCCACCACCGATGTTCCCAGTTTCCCCTCTCTTAGCCTCCCACCCCTCATAGCCTGCCTCAATAGCAGACTCTTTCTTTCTCTCTCTCTCACTCTCTCTCTTCTCTCTCTCTCTTTCTCTTTCCCTCTCTCTTCCACCCCCCCCCATTCTTTTGGATGTTATGGTTTGCAGTACAGGTACTGAAAGGTTCTCAGGTTTGGCCCTTTACCTGGTTTAAACACTCAGTTCTTGCCCAGAGTGATCATTTCCAACTCCAATTGTCATAGTGGTCTCTTATCTGTAGAGGCCCAATTTAAACTAATCAATCATCCAGTTAATAAAGACCACATACTGCCACCACCACCAACAACAAAACAAAAACCCTACAGCTTGAGGTTCATTACTTTAGTTAAACGCAGGTACTTTCCCTTAGTAATATAGAAGCTTACATTTCATTTTGCAGTTCAAGAAACTAAGCAAGCAAAATGTAGTCTTCAATGTGCTATCAACTACAATGATTCTTTCATTGAGCCAAAGTGTTTTCTTCGGAAATGAACCTTCTCCATCTGACAGCTTTCTTCTTTTTTGACTGTTTTTGTGTTTGTTTGTTTGTTTGTTTGTTTGTTTTGGAGGCCACACCTGGCAATGCTCAGGGATTACTCCTGGATCTGCATTCAGGAATCACTCCTGACTGGGTGGGAACTTGCTCACCATATGGAATGCCAAATCTGGATGGGCCTGGTGGAAGGCAAGCACCCTACCCACTATACTATGTCTCCAACCCCTGACAATTCTTCTTTACCACTTCTCCAGACCAAGGCTGCTATAATTCTACAAATATGTTTCCTGAAACACTTTTTCTCAGAATTTCTCATTATTTTCCAAACTACTGAAGATCCACATATGAGATATCTAATAAAAAGACTCTTGTTAGTAATAAAAAGTTAAAGTTCATGAGTCTAGGAGATATTATAACAGCCTGCTTGCCTATCATGAACCTCACCTGGTGCCAATTCCTGCACCACCTGCTCCCCCTAATATTGTCAGGTGCAGCCCAATAGACTCCCAGCATCGTCAGGCCACCAAAGTGACCTAGGTAATCCCTGGCACCACAGGGCCGGAGCAGCATTGAACCACTAGCCTGATTGACTGAGAATTGTTGCGAGCCCCTCTCCCACCAGGCTTTCCAGAACACTTCTTTTCCCCCACCCCCCAAACTAAAGTTTGTGGGATAAACCTGGAGAAATTATATTTACTTAGATGTTCAGTGAAATGTAAAATCACAAATAATTGTCTGGTATCTGTTGACTGTCGGGAACGCCACCGGGGTCCCCGACAGTGTCAGGACAGAGGTTCTCTTCTACCTCCGAGGACGCGGGAGAGCAGATGAAAACTCACGAGTCCGGTGCAGTTCCAAAAATGGCTTTTAATAGTACAAAAGCTCTTCCACAGCACTCCAATATAATGAACAAACTCTAGCTCTGGTCGAACTTAGACCATACAAGAGAACCTAAGTCTCCCACCAAAGAAAGAGGATCTCACCCGAGCTGAGTCCTACCCAGAAGATGGAGCAAAAGGCCAAAGAGCAAAAAATCCAAAAAGCCAAAAGCCACAGGAGCCAAAAGCCGAAAGCTAAAAGGCCCAAAAGGTAAAGGTGAAGGGGCCTCAAGTCAGTCCCCTTATATACACCAAAATAATCCAACCGGGAGGGTCATGTCAACAAAGAACTCTAAACAGAGTGTAGTGCCACACCCTATTGCAGGTATAAACAAAGGTTATGCCAAGGTCTAATCCTTTCTACCAAGATTATCTCTTATGTAAAACACTGGAGAGAGAGAGAGAGAGAGAGAGAGAGAGGGGCTGATATAAAGTAATACATCTTAACTTCATGAGCTTCATATAATCTAGATGGTACCCACAAGGTCCTTCTTATTATTATCTGCACCATGGTGATTCCGAGTATCTTATTCTCCTGTACTGAAAGGGTCACACTCGCCTCCTTAGAGCAAACTAGTATGATCCTTCCTATAGTCTTCCTATAGTCTCAGCGTAGCCAGGGTGGTAGTCTCCTGGTAAATTCT
The DNA here is from genome assembly GCA_021461705.1 of Cryptotis parvus. Lineage (NCBI taxonomy): Eukaryota > Metazoa > Chordata > Mammalia > Eulipotyphla > Soricidae > Cryptotis > Cryptotis parvus. The sequence continues at coordinate 48,842 of JAJIBD010006146.1, forward strand.
AACTGCCCCACACTAGGTGCAGTGGGTATAAAGAGGAGCTGTGCCCAATCTAGAAAACATAGAAGTCTTGGTAGATGTATAAGTCAGAAGTTATTCAATCAAGGTGACTTCTGTAACTGCCACACCCTCTAGCAGTGTTTACATAGAAGAGAGGTCTCATTAGAATGAACCTTGGCTTAAATAGATTAAGCTGGGAGTGGGCAAAACAACAAAACTCCCAGAATAGCTAAACCTGTCCTCCAACAGTTGACTTAATGATGTAATGATGATTAATTTTAAAAACTGTATCTTTCACAATATAAAGGAGATCCCCAAGGCCCAGTGGAATACTCAGCTGATGAGAATGAGAAGCAGGCAAGCATACCTGAAGCCTTAAAATCTCCCATCCCAAATCCAAGACAATAACCAAGAAAAATTCTCTTCCATCCCAATCTCTTTTTAAAAGGCAAGAAATATTGAAAGGAAGTTCTTGGGGTTAGAAAGAGAATAGAACAAGTAAGCTATTTGCCTTGCACATGGCTCACTCTGATATCCCATATGGTCCCTTGAGCACCAAAAGGAGTGATCCCTTGTTACAGAACCAGAAATAACTCCTCAGCACTATTGGATGTGGCTCAAAAAACAGTTAATTAATTAAGGAGAAGTTCTTTCACACACTGGTAAAACCTAAAATGATGAACCCAAGTTCCTAGAAAGCAAATTTCCATTTCCAATGCTAGCAAGCTCCAGAAAACCATGGGATGGCTTATTTATAAACAGACACCTCATTGCATGGAAACCTGAGATTAAAGAAAACAAAAGATGTCAGCAGCAGAAGGACAAATACAGGATAATCTCACTCATCTGTAGCTATTGAGAAACAAATCAAGGGTGTGTGCAATGTCAAACATACCTTAGATGCTGAATTATAGACCGAGGAATGGCAGGTTGGGTGTTAAGAGGTGAGGGGAATAATGAGGCTGACCGGAAGTAATGCCAGAAGTAATGTAGGAACAAAAGTAAATGGTTTCAAACACTCTAGACCTTCTAGAGTGGCTGGGGAGGTAATAGTATGCACCAATACTACGACTCAGTCATTTGAAATAGAAACAGTGAGGGAGGATACTGGGCCCTTCATAAAGGCGGCATACAGTAACTGTGTACCTCAGTAATATAAGTTTCAACACCATTGTGTTACTGAAGTGATAGTACACTGGATAAGGCATTTGCCTTGCACTCAGACAACCTGAATTTGATCCCGGCACCCCATATGGTCCTGAGCCTGGCAGGATAGATCTTTGAGCTCAGAGCCAAGAATAAACCCTGAGCATTGCCCAGTGTAGCTCAGAAAGCAAAGCAAAACAAATCCCCCAAAGCAAAACAAAACCAGTACCATTTTAGTTCAATTACCAAAACTATAATAAAAATATTTTTAAGAAGATCAGACTACAGGTGGCATGTAGTACTGAAAGAGCATGGGTACTTTGGTGGTGGTAGAACACAATTATTTTATATATTTTTACCATAAGATTTTTTGTGAAATTTTTTTGGGGAGAGAGACAAAGCATTATACTGGATGGGGTCATTCAGTCGCCAGGCCAGAAGCTCTACAATAGTACAACCAGAGCTGATGCCATAAATTTTAAAGTGATTTAAGTGGCCACTTAAGCTGTAATAAACCAAAAAAATTAAGATCTAAATTCCAGTCCAGTGCTAATATGTTAATATCTATCACTCCTTATACATGACACCCGAATCATTAAAGCAAGTCACAAAACTTAGGAAAATTTGGACCTCAAAGTTTTAGTCATAAGCAGCCAACCATTGTCTGTTAATCACTATATAACATACAGCATGAAAAGACTCTCATTATTATTAAATTTTCAATTTCTTAATTTGTCCTCACACACTTCTTACACAGGATACAAAGAGGAGCAAGGGCTATGGGTAATCGATAAAGCATTGGCCTGCATATGAGAGACCCGGGTTTGAACCCCAGTATTGAGGGAGGTGAGGGGTGGTCAGGGATGGGGTGTAAGGAGAAGCTTTAGTTGCAACACACTGCTAAGGACAATGGAAGGCTATGCTATTAACATTTATAAGAGACAGTCATGCTGTCATTCACAAATTGACTGAGACATAAAGACATTCATGTATTTACTAAGAATCTATTTTGCTTACGTCTATCTCCCAAGATCTAGGAATGTGGCACTGAAAAAAAAAGAGACAGATGAAAAATCACAACTGTAAGAAAAATATCCCCAGAAGGGAGGCAGGCAATAAAAATAAAGTTGATAGTAGTTATGAAGATAGCAACTTCTGACAAAGAAAATAAAGCAAGGAAGTAGCAGAGAGGTAGCACAGAGTATCATAGTAAGTTGTTGAAGTGAGTTTCTATACAGAACAGCTACACTTTGCTGATCCATAATTAATGCAAGAATAACTTGCCAGTAACTTCAGAGTTCACAGACTGTTATTTAGTTCTCTAGGTTTATAGATGAGAACCTGTTTTATTTAGATTTCATAGTCATGTTTTCTCTCAGACTTAAAAGACTTGAGTTCAAGTCAACTCAAATAGCCCAGTGCTTTTTGCAATGTATCATGCATGTTTCATCATTTAGAAAATGTCTCCAATGCATTTTGTCTCTGCAAATGAGGCCAGACTTTGACTGAGAATTTTTTCACTCTTTCCAAATATTTCCCTGTGTGTGCATCTTTCCAGCAACATGTTTATAGGGTAGTCAGTTGACTTCAGGCATTTGAAGATAGATGGCTGTTAACACCATGTTGTCAAGGATGACGCAATTTCACATGATTTCCAAATTGAGTTTTTCTGCTACTCTTAAAAGACTGAGATCTATGTAGACTATCAACAGATGACCATAAATATATTTTGCTATCATTTATTTTTAAACTGTCTGCTTTCCAAAGACACTCCAAATCTGTAACTTCCTTTTCACTAAACTTTAGTGACAGAAAATAAGAGATAATTTTTTGAGGGACAAAAACAGAGGCCACCTTGAAGGAATCAGTGCATTAGAAAGCACCCTTTTTAGTAAAACTGGAAGGCACATACAAGAAGTTGGATATTCCGATAGTCCAAGTACCAAAAATATTTCAAGTGTAGTTATTACTAAAAGTAACTGAAAATACAATTCTCTTAACACAGCTGCTTCTTATTTGTTTCACTGAAAAAATAAAAATTATAATTTTGTTTCATAATGTAAGCCTCAGGTATCAGTGTCTCAAAAATCTCCTAACCTGTCCTTTTTACAAACACGTATTTGGCAAAGGAAAAGGGAATAGTCCTTACTGTTTCTGTCTGGGATTTATTGAGCCTGACCAACGTCTTATTATCCTTTTTACCTGTAATCTGTGCACAAGTAAGATCAAGACGAAGATTAAATGTGGATGGTCCTAAAATACATGTTTGTCTTTAACTGTAGATCTGATTGGGCTTTCACTACCATTTAGGAAAAGATGAAAACTATTCTTTCTGAAATAACTGACTTGATCCTTTGTTTGTAATACCACTGAAGATTTTCTTCTCTGTCAGTAATGTTGCAGTAGCACGTATTAAAGAGCTGTTTGGTGCTAGTTTTGAGTCCTTTGTTTTTGGTTCTGTTGAGGTAATCAATAGCAATTGCCAGTAAAGTGTAGTTCTACTTTATCCCAGTCTCTGTGCTATGAGTTTTACACTTGTTTTCAAGTTCCATCCTCACAACAAACTCATGAAGTGGATAGTGTTATTAATGGCACACCTCAATGAGGAAACGCTTCTAAATGAGGTTAAATAACATCCCCAAGATCGTGTTCTTTGTGATTGTCGGAGATAGCATTTCAGACAAGGAGGATTCAGATTTATGAGCTGCTTTTATCAAAGTGTTGACCTAATTCTCCTTATTCTACCACTTTTTTTAAAGGAGTGTCATGATTTCAGTGCAAGAAGGTAGTTGAAGAAATAGGTATTTGAACAGCAAGTATTTTACAGTTAAACCAAATTCCTCATTTTAGAGAATTTGAAAGCATAGGCTTTTAGACCATTTTCTTCAAAACAAGAAAAGGAAGAGATATTGGAACCCAAGGACTTCTGTAGGTGGATGTGTTATTGAAAATTGCAGAAGACAGGAAATAAAGATAGCTTGCAATAGCAAGAACACTGAACAGATATATAAAAAGATAAGGAATCAATAAGTTGAGAAACTACTATGAAGTTATAATAAATATCACATTTAATAATAAAAATTTAGCCAAAAAACCAATCTTAATGAGTTTGCTATTAAACATCTGCTTTTTGTAGAGTCACTGTCTATTTCTTCAGTGCTGAAATATTTGAAAGTTGCTATGGTTTGACCATACCATATTATCTTAAATCTTGCTTAATAGAAAGTGTAGCAATGGCTCAGTGACCAAAAGCTCTAGCCTTGCAAGTGTGAGGGCCTGAGTTTGCTCATCAATCTACCCACATGCTTTAATGGGGTGCCTACAGCCCTGTGTTCTGGACCTCTCTGGGGAGTTCTGCTCAGGTCTGTGGTTCCTGGAGCATGTATGAACAGCAGAGTGAACCCAGGTAAACACTAGCAGAAAATGGGATCATGCACAATGCGAGGACTCAGCTTAAAGGAGTGTAAGCAATCTTAGAGCTTGTGGGTATGGTGCAATCAGAGGTGCGAACCTTAGTGAACTTTGCAAAGGAGTGTATCACACTCCAGTCATCCCAACAACAGCAAGAGTCATGGGGGGGAATAAATAAAAACGTACATAATAATAGCACCTGACTCAGTACCTCAATGTGAGAATAGAAATAGTAAATTGATTTGAGAGCAAATGCAAAGTACTTTTAAAGTACTTGGAGCACATAGTAAGCATTCAAGAAATATTGAAGATAAAGTTGTTTTTTATTTTTTTAATTACACATGTAAAAGATCATTTGTCCCTGTGGGAAAGGGGCAATGATTTAAACATAAAAATCATTAAATGAATATATAAGCTGTTTTCTAACACTCCAGGGTTGTATCAACTGGAAGTCCTGGTTGGTCAATATCCTGTTGTGTAAGCATTTTATCTCTCACCGCAAGCATATAAACACTCCGTATTTCTTCTAAAATGTTTATTCCCTTATTTTTCAGCAAACCTCTGACAAAAATATTCCAGTTTAGGGATGAAGAGATAGTACAGCATCTGGACTGCTTCTCCGGCGTGTAGCAAGGCCAGGGGCAACAGCTTTCCCTGAGCTTTGGCAGGAGTGATTCTTAAGTGAAGAACCACGAGCAAACCCTGTGCATCCCTGGGTGTGACCCAGAAACAAAAAATCAAAAAATCCAACCCAAGAATGACAAAATGGCATTCACAAAGTTCTTTTTTTTTTTTTTTTTTGGTGGGGGGCGGGGGGTTGGGATCACACCTGACAGTGCTCAGGGAGTACTCCTTGTTCTGCAATCAGGGATCAAGTCTGGTGGTGCTTTGGGGTTTTTTGGGTGACCCAGATAGAACCCGGGTGGGTTGCATGGAAGCCAAGGGCCGATGTAATATCATCTGGCCTCATATTTTTAAATAAATGTGAATTTAAATTTTCTTGGATTTTTTTTTTTTTTTGGTAGTTGGAGAAAACATGAATCTGATCACTTGTTTTGAGATTTGAGTAAATGCTTCACTTTTCTTTGAGTTTCGTAAAATCTAAACTCTGAATTTGAAGTCCAAAAGAGCCCCACCAGTTAAAGTGAAGTTAGTCACCAAATTGTGGAGGTTACTGTTGTATCTTCACACAACTCTCTCTAAGTAGAACTTTCCATATGGGCACTGCAAAAGGAAATGTAGTGTTTCTTGTCATAAAGATCTAAGGACATTGAACAGAGAGAAGAAATTGTCAAACCATTGCTGTTGATTCTAACAATCAAATGTACTTAGCTTCAAATCAGAAACTGATTTATGCTTTCTGGCCTTCAACCATTTCTTCCCCTTTCTCTCTTTCCTCCTGTTGTTATGAATAAGGATATCAGCCCTTCTTGCCCAGCCCATAGCCAACTGTGTTTCTAACAGTTTACTTTCTAATGAATATTTGAGACTTTTTTTGGTATCATCTTCCTACCTTATTCCCATTTGTTAAACGGGCTGTCACCTGATCCTTCATTTTTCTTTGTTGTTTCATAAGGTATGAGACTATTATGTCATTAATCTCGACATTTCTCTGGCAACATACGAACGATGTTTCTCTCATGACACTATCTCTGAAGAGCCCCAAAGTGCCTAAGAACACTCTGCCTGGGAGGTGATTTGAAATACTCATGTCTATCAACGTGAGTGAGCTCAGACCTTGTTAAAGATGTCATAAGTTGACAGCCTTAATGCTAGGTTTTTACTGATAGTTGACTCAATGTGGAAATGACTAAACAAACTAAAAATGCTAATTTCAAGTGTTATATTTTCTTCTGTAATAGGGGCCACTCCAGTAGTGATTGAGGTCTATTGCCAGGCCACACTGGGCAATGCTCAGGGGCCAAGAAATGCCAGGGATCAAGCATAGGACCTACCACAAGCCAGGTGTATGGCACTATCCTCCCAGTTTTCTCCTAGGCCCAAATTTTATGCTTTTAAAGATGATTTCAATCCCAATACCACTCAGTTCTAATGCATCTTAGACTCCTTCCTCATACCAGGTTCTTGTGGACAACCAAATCAATTTTGAATTGATATCCTTTTCAGATATTTGGGTTTCAGCTATGTATTAACAACTCCACAATCATCTTCTTTAAATAGGGTGATCAAGTTTTGATATTAGATTTCATTAGAATACTAAAGGAAAAGTTCCACCCCAATGTTTTATAATTTTTTTTTGTTTGGTTTGGTTTTGATTTTTTAGGCCACACAAGGTGATACTTAGGGGTTCCATATAGGATGTAAGGGATAGAACCCCAGTGCGCTGTGTGCAAAACAAGTGCCCTACCTACAGGACTATATCTCTAATCCCTGCTAAATCTTACTTTTAATTATTCTATTTTTTTTGCCTTTTTGTGCCATACCTGGAGGTGCCCAGGGCTTACTCCTGGCTCTGTGCTGAGGAATTACTCTTGTCAGTGCTCTGTGGATCATATGGGATGCTGGCGGTCAAACCTGGCTCAGCTGCATACAAAGCAAATGCTCACACGCTGTGCTATTATCCGCCTTGAAATCTTTACAAGGAAAAATAAGCATAAGTAAAGTTGGAATATTTGTTTTTCCCCTTCCACCTTTCCCAAGGGAAGAAAATGAGTGTAAGCATGCCAAACCTAGTATGAAAAATATTTAAGATTGCTAAGTCTTCCTATAGATTGGGTGCAGCTTATGTGGAGGATGTGCTGAATTCTGAACCTACAGTATCAAAATTAGTCATTTAAAGTCATGTCTGGAAATTGGAATTAACACTGATAAAATAGCATGAAGCCATATAGAACCTTCAATCATTTGTTTCATCTATTCTGACATGCTGTCACTATGAATAAAAAGTAAAAAATAATATTATGGAATTGTTTGCAATTAGAAAAAAAAATGTTTAATCTTACCTAGCCTTGAACAACGGCACATGACCTAATTCTACACTCCATATGAGAGCATAATTCTCATCAAAATTAGAATGTTTCTAGGTCTTTTCTGTTCTCTTTTACACTTAAGGAAAACAGGGCATTACATAGATGCAATCTAATGCCAACAAGTCATTTTACCTATGACGGTATATTGTGGACATTATCGAGAGTCCAATATTCTCCACTGTCGCCACCTTTTCCTTTTTCTTTCAGTGGTTAATAGTCACCCCAAACACCAATCTCTGCTACTTTACTCTTTCACTTTTCAATATTATTCATTCCTCCTCTTCATTCCTCTTCATTTCCTCTAATTTACTGAATTATTAATAATAAAAAGACTGCAACACAGCAGTGTGCTTGAAACTGTTTCCTTTACTAGGCCCAGAGCCCCCCAACCCACCTCACACACACTGAGATTAAAATCCTTTTGCCTGCCACGTGTGGGGTGTCCTTCAGAGCACCAGTATTGCACTTTCTGGTCAGGAGACTCTCCATAAACATAGATAACATACCTAGGATTGACAACACTCTAAGATATAGCTAATGTAAATCATTTTCTGTAGTTTATTGTATGGGCTTAATTTCTTAATTTCAATGTTATCCTCCTATGCAAAGGAGCAAACGTCACCAATAACTTGGATAATTGGTTTATCTTCTAAAAAGTCAGGCATTGGGGACCTGCACTTTGATATGGCAACTACTAGAAACAACGTAGCTCTGCTCTTCAGACAGCTATGCCCTCTCAACTCACAGGCCCTCAGGTCTTGCTTTCCTCAGTGCCTGTCTATAATCGCATGGATTTTAACATATCCATGGCATGTTGTCCAATGCTAATTCTCTTTATCTAATTTTTCCCAAGTGTGCTTTCTCCATGAGATGAAGTGATAAGTGCTTTCCACTGATAGGATTCTGTCAGGTTCAAAATGTTTTTCCTGTGACTCTTTTCATAGGCTAGCAAAATTTTGCAGACTTTTTCCCATGTTGTTTAATAGTTCGTATTGGCTTGCTAAATCTAGAGACTAAGACAAGATCTGCATTATTTAAATGTACTGGAATAAAAGTCCTGAATTGACTAACAGTGGCAGTGACGAAAACAAACCTACTTGGATTAGTGCTGAAGGCAAGGATATGGAAACAGTTCATTCAGCTTCTTTTCTTCTTAACAACCATGCAGTTCTCCAAGGGTTAACAAGTTCTGGTGTTTATTATTATTATTTTATCTACCCTCTAACACTTTATAAATTCATTTCATCTGGATAGGCCTGTCAACTTTATTTAAATTGATTGCAGAGGCTGAATGTCGTTCAGGGAGAGATAATGGTACCCTTCTCACAAGTTTGGCTTTGTGATTATATCCATGAGCTACAAGTTATGCTTCCTTAATTAGGAGAGAACCTAGAGCAATGTGTGTTTCTTTTTAAACTTTTAAATGTATGCATGGCTGCCAAAATTGCAGACTTACAATATTGACTGCCTTGTCTTTGAGAAAAGTTAAAGTTTAGTGATACTCTTTCAAGAACTCAAGTGTGTTGGTAGAGGGTCTGTTAAATATGAACACGCTGCCTACTGTGCGTTGATTTCATCAGAGGGAGAAAAGCCATCCACTGAAATAGCAGATCGACACTGGCACTCACAAATAGCTAATCTTTTGGCAAAATTATTCCTTCTCCCTTGGATGTTTGCCAACAAAGTCCAAATGTGACTTTTCTGATGAAGTTCTTCCTATTTCATAAGCATTGCTTTCACGTGTTTGAGATTTTCTTCCTGTTGTCCAAATGGCCCATGAGGGATAAAAAAAATACACAATAAGCCTTTTAGCACTCCCTTAGAAAATAAAGAATATCCTGAGATGTAAATTTTCTCCCAGGTATAGAGTGCTGAATAGAAGCTCATTGTCAAAGGGCACCAGTTAAAAATGATTGATAATGGCTTAATAGTTGTCTTTGATCTTATTTCTTTTTATTTTGTAATTCATATGAATATTAATGTACACAGCTGAGTGAAAGAACACAGACAGATAAGCTACCGTGCACATTTTATATCCTCCAATCTGTCTTTGGCAATATTAATGAGCTTTTAAAAATATGTACTGTTTTCATAAAACATTGTCGCTTGCTAGGGGTCCGTGGGCCATATTATTTTACCCCTGGTGCCAGACTAATGGCTCAATTTTTAATTACAAATGTTAATTTTAATTAGCAGGCCTGGAAGAAGTCAGACTGGGCTGTCTGCCCACCTATTCCCTTTATGCTAACTTGAACCCCAAACCACAGTCCATGTACTCTCTCATCAGTACCTGCTAAAGATGCTGGAGTAGCTGCTCTAACCTTGACAGATAGCAAGTCTGAATATTTGATGTTCAGATTACAGTGATGTTTTCACTCTGCAGCGACTGCACCCCCAAAGCGCCTATGTTAGTACATCATGTTTCCTTCCTTTTCTTTTCTTTTCTTTCTTTTTTTTTTTGTTTTCCTAGCCACAAAACCGGGCTCACAATTGGATTTGGCAGCTGCAGGAGCCACCCTAATATAGCAGCAGACGAATCCAGGCAAAGAACAGATCTATCACTGTATCTGACTGATCTTTCTGCTTATGCACAGTGACAAATTCTCACCTCTCCATATAGATCAGCAGGCTCTGTAACCAGTCAGTCACGCAGAAGTTGTGACAGCGCATCACAAGATTGGCAATTTGGAGCCCTGGAGAACAAGGTGAAACATGCAGTATTTTACATGAAAACTGCAGTCTTCCCTGAGCCACAGAGGGGGTTTGTACGCGTGTGTGTCTGTACAGCTTACAAAAAGAGACAGTGTTCTATTCACTTTATTAAAATACATAAGGAATAGGGGTACGGGGGAGGAAGAAAACCCCAAGTCTTTGTATGGCTGAAGAGGCATCTATATTGTCTATTGGATAAAGACAGAGCAGATTTCGTTTCTCTGCTGCTTCTAAGTTAGTCAGAACGGCTAAATCAAGAGACCCTGTAGCTAATGAGAATAGGTATGTTGTCTGTGGGGCTCCGGGGCCATGCTTAGCACGACAGATGAAAACTCTGGGGATAATTTCCCAATCTTTTTCTGCCTCTTTCCAGTGAAACGCACTCCAAGGAGGCTCCTACTTATCCTCATGAAATGAAAACCGCCCACTTTTATCTCTGAATTTAAGAACTTTGATAAATGGTTTTGATGTCTGTATATACTTTAGAAAAAAAAATCCTCTTGCTTTATGGTAAAAATATTCACAAAATAAAATGCCTGGGTCTATCTGAAATATTTCAAAGGAAAAATCATTTCCATGAACTATCCAAATTCAGAAGGAGCTAATGAAAGAAACTGAGTAATAGAGATGTCGCGATGTATAGACTAAAATATACAAATTCAAAGCACTAGAACATGGTTTGTTTATAAAAACTAACTCTAAAATAAATAATTCAATACTAAAATAATTGAGGATTTTAGGATTGTGTTGATTGTAAGTCAAAGGTATAATTATGAGCAAAATGTGGTCTTAGGACAATCTCAGGTATTGATTCAACTGACAGTTGTGTAATAAAAGCAACAAAGTCATATATGAAAATTAAGTATATAAAATATAGCATACTTATCTCCCTACAAAAATATCAAATTCTTTCTTTAAATGTACTTTCAGTTAAACAATAAGTTCTGTTGTTGTTATTTGCTTGTGTGGGGACCACACCAAATGGTGCTTAGGCTATCTTGTAGCTCTGAGTTAAGGGTCTCACTCCTGGTGAGCTCAGGGACCATATATAATGTCAGAAAATCAAAACTTCTTTTTTTCTTTTTTTTTGCTTTTTTGGGTTACTCTGAGCAATGCTCAAGGGTTACTCCTAGCTCCTCGCTCAGGAATTACTTCTGGAAATGCTCGGGGGGACCATATGGGATGCCTGGGATTGAACCCAGGTCTGCAGCGTGCAAGGCAAATGCCCTACCCACTGTGCTATCAGTCTGGCCCCAGGAAATCAAACCTTGGGTTCACATTATGCAAGCACTTACCCACTGTAATATCTCTTCAACACTCAAACAAAACCATATTAAGTCTGTGGTTTGCTCTGGTTTAGAGAATTAAAGTAGCATCTTGATTTTTAAGATTTTATTTTTGTTTTATTTCCTTTGAAAATAATCCGGGACATTAAAAACTGAGTAGGAACTCGGTATTTGTTCATGATTGAAAAATTAAAGAGAAAAAAGGTAAAAAGTGGTAGATTAGGGAAAGAAGATTAGGAAAATTAGAGTGAACTAATTCCTTGAGTTTATTTAAGTTCTTGGAAATAGAATAACTAAAATTTATGGGGACATTAAAGTGCCATTTGTTCAGATATTTGGTCAGTTAAGATTATTGACCAAATAATTTTCGCAATTTCTGTCGCAAACTCAATTAACTATATTATTTCAAACCAATTGCATTTGGTGACTGTGTTCAGTAATAAAACCAAATCAGTATAGTCAAGTTTCCAAAACGGATGTGTATCTGGAGTCATTTATTAAATTGTTCCCATACTGTGGAAAGGGGGAAAAAACTCTGAAATTCTAAAGATTTTAAAACTACAAAGAGGAAACATCAGCTGACTAGCACAAGGTCACCTGGCGAGACTGCAATAAAGACAGTGTAGTACGTGCCATTCTGAAAGCTTTTAACTTGCATAGAAAAGGAAGACATTTTCAGCTTTCCCAAAAATGTGTGAACATCCGTGGCCAACAGAAGGAAGATTTCTCTCCTGTTGCTATTGAACTTTTATCCTGTGCTTGCAGTTAACTTATTTGAATTTGATTCCCATCACCATTTGTAGAGAGAGACAGTGAGAGAGGAGAGAAAGAGAGAGAGGAGAGACAGAAATTGATGGAAAGTAATAGGGGATGAGAGATAAGACTCATTTGCATATAAGAAAGTTGAGTCCCAAGAGTTTAAGTGATTCACTTCAAGTAATAAAATCAGGTAGGAACAGAGGTGATAATAAAAATCAGGTAGGAACAGAGGTGATAATAAAAACAGTAGGAACAGAGGTGATAATAAAACTAGACCTTTGTTCTACGCTAATGTGTTCTAGAGTATCACTAAGCCTGTTCCCCAACATACCTATTTCATGGCACAGAAATCTGTTTCTGCTTGGGGTATTTGAAGAATAAACACTAAGTAGTCTCTTACTTATGTAATAAACAGAAGAGAATGAAGCTTTTATATATTAAGCATTTGAAAGCAAGGACAGTTTTCCTCACATAACTTTCTAGTTCCTTGAAGGGTATAAAAAGCCCCCACTGCATTTCAGAACTTAAAAAGACTAATTTGTTTCCTCTGCATGAAACCCTCAACTATAGTTAAATGTAAGAAATCTTTAAGCAGGTGTTTGTTTCTTCAAAACAAGAATGACATTTTAACTCTATTCATTCGGCCTCAAAAGTAAGCACTTTATTCATTAGTTCAAAATGAAACATTTTTCAAAGAGCTTTATTGCTGACTAGTTTTATACCTTTTTAAGTCGTAAATGTCATTTGATGAGTTTGAACAATAAAGACAAAGAAATAATAAAAGAGTTTTGTTAACTGACAAAACACAATATTCTTCTTATTCTCAAGAACACTCGGATGTTTTTTAATCATAAAAAAGTCACTGGAGAAATTTATGTTTTGCCACTATTCCCTCCCTCAATTAAAAGATTAGAGATGAATAAAAAAAACTATAGGGTTTCAAAAGTAGGCAAAATATTTTCTGAACATTATGAACATGCTTTTTCTGGTAGTATTTTATTTCAGTGATTCTATTATATATAATATATTCTATTATGCATATTACATATATTCTATTATATGGGAATATATATTCTCTTTATACATTATATATTCTGTTACATTTAGAGACACTTGAATTTCAAATATTAGTTAATAATAATTATAAAGCAGTTTACAAATAGAATCTTCAAACCTTTGGGAGCATTTATACATATATGTATTATATGTAAACTATTCCACAAAATAATTGAGTTGCTTGCAATAAAAAAAACAAAGGTGGCTACTTATAAATATCCCAACCAACAGGGTCACAGGGAAAGTTAATATAAAAAAGAAAGTGGCCTAAGTAGCCTCATGATAATTAGAGCATGAATATTCATTTTTCAATGGTTATGGGACTCAAACCCCATCCTCACACAGGCAAGGCCAGATTCTACCACTGATCTACAGCCTTACTTCCAGATCATGAACGCTGTATTCAGAAAAAATTGATTTAGGCTTGGCTGATGACTAGATAGCTGTATGCCCTGGGGAATGACTTAGCTTTCTTGATACCTGCCTCCTTATTATATAAAACATAATAAAGAGCTCGTCAATGACAATAATAGTAGCTGCATTATTTTACTGAAAAATGCTTTTCTAATACATCCTATTGTAACTGAAGACAAAAAAGTCCTCAAGTTGTAAGTCTCTATACTCAGAATGATAAATCCATGTTTCAAAATGCTGAACTGAAATTCACTTTTTTTCTTCACTCCTACCACTCTACTGACAGCAATAGTTTATAATAAATATTGTTAATAAGAGGTTGATGAGCTAGCACAGAGGTTAAGGTGTTTGTATGTGACTGGCCCCTGATGCGACACCTGTGTGATTTTAGGACTAACTCCTGAGTGGCACCAAGTCTGGTCTTTAATCCACCCCCAAATGAACAGAAATTCATTTTTAAAGTGTGTAGAATGATTCTTATGAAAATAGTTTGCTTTTATGTCAATATCTTATGAAAGCAAGTGAAAAATTAAGATGCTAAGCAAATAGGGATAACTATAGACTTTTTAATTTAGAGTTCATCTGTGTTCCTGATTTTTCTTTGTTATATTGAAATGCTATGACTTTAGAGAAACTAATTGCATAATAACATGAAAACTAACTACATATTACCATAAAGTAACGTAAATGGAAGTTACTGATAAATAGTATAAACAAAATATAATTAATACATAGCATTCCATGAGAAAGGGAAAGAAAAAGAACCTGCCATAGAGGCAGGCTAGGGGGAGGTGAGGGAGTCGGGGACATTGGTGGTGGGAAATGGGCACTGGTGGAGGGATGGGTGCTAGAACACTGTATGACCGAAACCCACATATGAACATCTTATGAACATCTTTGTAATTACGTATCTCAGAGTGGTATAATAAAATATTTTAAAAAATAAAGCATTCCAGAATTGGTTGCTATTTGAGAAAGGATAAATAAAAAGAACAAAGATTATAGGAAATGCTCTATTTGAAAGTAGGTACTGGGCATATATATATATATATATATATATATATATATATATATATATATATATAATCACTTGATCACTTGATATCCCGTTATTCATCGATTTGCTCAAGCGGGCACCAGTAATATTTCCATTTGACCCTATAATGTGTCAGTGTAGCCCAATGGCATCTGTCTGTTTTGGGGATATTAAGAGCTTCTAACTGTTTGTTTAGGGTAAGGAAGTCTGACCATCTTGCAGGTGGGCGGCCACGTGATCTTTTGGAGTCCCATGGGATCCAATCGGTAACGGCTCTAGTCCAAAGGTCGTCTCCAGATCGCATTATATGACCAACCCATCTGATTTTCGATGATCTGGCAGATGAGACAGCGTCCTTGATTTTAGAATAGCAACGGAGGTCAGAACTCCAGATTCCCTCTCTCACTTGAGAGAGGCGTGATATTCAAGCATAGCTCTTTCGATTCCTCTTTGGGAGACCCGAATGGTATTCTCATCCTGCTTTCGTAAGGCCCAGGTCTCTGAGGCGTCAATGCAGGAAGAATGGTGTAGTCAAAGCCGTTGGGAGTCAAAGCCTCCGTAGCCGGAGGTTCTTTGTTCTTTTGACTATTGTTTCGATATTTTTGAAGGCATTCCATGCTGCTCTTTTCCTCCTGTGCAACTCAGGTTTTAGGTCTTTCATCATGTTGACTTCTCTACCTAGGTACACATAGCTGCTGCATTCAGAGATGTTTGTTCCAGTGAGAGTGAATGGGGCCTCTGGAACTAGTTCATTTCTCATGAACATAGTTTTGTTGAGATTCAGCTGTAGACCTATCTTTCCACATTCTAGTTCGCAGTCAGTCAGCATTTGTGCCACTTGGCTGATGTTTGGTGTTATTAGTAAGATGTCATCAGCAAAGTGGAGGTGGGGTAGTTGCCGACCTAATGAAAAATCTGGTGGGGGCATGGGGAGGGGACTGAGCATCAAATATCACTGATCCATCACAACCCCCAAACTATTTTTATTTTGCTTTTCTTTTCTTTTTCTTTCTTTTCTTGTTATTGGGCTATATCTAACAGTGCTCAGTGTTTACTCCTAGCTGTGTTCAGGGATTACTCCTGGCTCAGGGGACCATCCAGGGATGCCACAGATCAGGGTTGGCACTTGGCAAGTCAAGCACCTTAGCCAGTGTGCTATTGCTCCAGCCCCTCTGGCAAGTTTTCTTAAACTGAATCGATTCACTCTTGATTTATGTTTGCTTGCTTGCTTCTTTTTCTTCTTTCTATCTTTCTTCCTTCTATCTTCCTTCTTTCCTTCCCTCCCTCCTTCCTTCCTTCCTTCCTTCCTTCCTTCCTTCCTTCCTTCCTTCCTTCCTTCCTTCCTTCCTTCCTTCCTTCCTTCCTTCCTTCCTTCCTTCCTTCCTTCCTTCCTTCCTTCCTTCCTTCCTTCCATTTTGAGGCCACATCTGGCAATGCTTAGGGGTTACTCTTGGCTCTGTGATTAAAATTTACCCCTAGTGGTGCTCGGGGTCCATATGGAATGCTGGGATTGAACTCAGGTAAGCCATGTGCAAGGCAAGTGCCTTATCGTTGTACTATCTCTCCAGCCCCACATGATTTATTCTTTTCTTAGACCACTTTTTTTCATTTTAGTGATGATTTCCTAGAAGAGAGTGAACAAGAGAGAATAGAGCGATTTAATTTGCATTTCACCTCTAAAGCCAGTTCCCATTTTGATAACCATAAATGGTTTGTGAATCAGCCTAGTGATCTTAAAACCTTACTGAAGTGGGAATTCTAATGAGAGAACACACCTGAACTGGGAAGGGTCAGTGATGCTTCAACACTGAGATAAAGCACCTTTCTTAAGAAATAACCAGGGGCCGGAGCGATAGTCCAGCAGGTAGGGCGTTTGCCTTGCACGCGGTCTGCCCATGCCAGCCTGGGTTCCCATATGGTCCCTGAGCACCGCCAGGAGTAATTTCTGAGTGCAGAGCCAGGAGAAACCCCTGAGCATTGCCGGGTGTGACCCAAAAAAGCAAAAAAAAAAAAGCCTATTAAAACCTCCTAAAAAAAATAGAAAAGAAATAACCACCAATAAGTACCTTGTGAATTTACTGCCATTGTTATATTACCTATGGTGAGGGAAGTGGGAAGGAAAAGTTAATCGAATACAAAGACCCATTATATAATTAGTAACATGTAATTGAATAAAATACACTCCTCTAGAAAGATGAAATTTTAATATATAACTTCTAGAATTCATATGATAAAGTTCTGAGCAACACAGGTCAACAGTAAGTATCAAAAAATGCAATAAAGGAACTGATAAATTCTCACAGAAACATTAAACAGCACACTTTAATTCATAAAAACTTGAACTACAAGAATTATACTACCTAAAATTTATATCCAATTTATTAACTATGCCTTGGGAAATAAAATGTGATGCATAATATGTGAATAATATACAGTAGTCAATCAGTGAAGCCTAATGTATTTGGAAAGTATGTAAAAATCTAAAATGCTTTGAAATTAAATTGTGAGTGTGGCAAACTACAAAGAGTTTGTTGCTCTCCATAATGCAGCATAAAATGACAAGTAGATAAAAGAGAAAGTAAGAGAAATGGACAGTCTAACAGAGAATTTAGTGCGATCACAGAAAGAGGAGAGAAAAAAGTCAATATTGAAAAAGAAACCCTTTTAACTTCTTCACAACTAATGCTTTAAAATAATTCTTCCTGCTGTTTACTATCCAATATTCCCCTAGAAATTTTGTGCTAACTCTATTCAAAATGCTCATATTTTTAGCAAGTCACAAATCTAAGATCTATCAAAGAGAAGATAGAACTAGTTGGAACTCATTTGACAGGTGTTCTCATCCCATGTTTTCATTCGTGTGTGGCCTTGGTATTGATCAGACAGTGAGTGTGGTGGGGAAGGAATGATTCCTTCCACTATGTATTGTGAATTGGCAATTCCATTTTAACCACCACATGAGTCTCCGTGTTTTTCTAGTGTTCTTTGGTATAGGTGGTCTGAGCAAGAGCCTGGTACGACATACATTTGAAGAGGTGCCATTTGCTTCATTATGTCACTCCTCCAAATCTTGCCTTGTGGAAGAGTACCAGACACACTTGATGTTCTAATTTTAAATGATCTTCTTGTTATTTATTGCTTCATCTTAAAAATTCAGAAATGGGGCCAGAGAGATGGTACCTGGGGAGGATGCTTGCCTTGCCCTCAGACTGACACTGGTTCCGTCCTGTGCATCACATATGGTTCCTGAGCACCACCAGAAGTGGCCCTTGGACACAGAGCCAGGAATAAGCCCTGTCACCCAAAATATAAACAAACAAAACCCCATAAAGTCTTATATGTCTGTCAGGCTATTCTGACCTTAAAACCAAGACCACAATTTGTCCTAGACTTCATGAAACTGTCTTTAATATACTCCAGGTAACTTCACAAGTCCTAGCAATTTTGGTTTAAAACTAAAAACTTCAAACTTGATAGAGGAGAACAGAGCAAAGGAGTTTGAACTTTTGAAATAATGCATGTAAAAAAAATTCAATAGTCTAAATATTCAAATAGCATAGTCATTAAACGTCACTCAAACATAAGCTCATATAATCCTCTAACACTGATTTTTTTAAAGTTTAGAGATGTAGATGCTTTCCTATGTTGTAATGTAAAAGAAATTAATATTGTTTCATCAGAGCAGGAAATGAAATTACCAAGAACCGTGGTCTCAGCTAAATGCTCATAATGTGAAGCCTAGTTTCCTCTTGCACATATAAACTGGGATATGGTGCGGGCTTGCAATTAAATAGAATACCTTAAAGCTAAAGTCAAGCTGCTAGAGGGTTTTATTTTCAATCCCTTGACCTGGGGCTTAAATTGGATGAAATCTTGCGGGATATTGTTCCTCTGACTCTCTTTGGTGGAGAAGAGACAGTGAAATGTACCGTCAGCAGACACAATACCTTTTCACTTTCTTATTTTGTCTTCATTACTCGGCCTCCACCCCCACCTCTTCCAAACACTCTCAGACTTGCCTTTTGCCTTGGTGTCTCTGTTTGCTCCATTCTCTATCATTATCCTTCTGATTTCAGGACACAGCTATTGATGTTGATTGCTCCCTGGTCACATGACAGAGACTGAAAAGGCCCACGCCAGTTCAGCAAGCCTTCTGTTCTTCCTGCACACACACAAAGACTGTTCTTTAATTTCCAGCAACCACAGGATGTCTCTCTATAATTGAATGATTCCCATACTATACATTGTTCAAACCAAAGGTAGGGAGAAAGAGACGAGCTCCATTGATTTCCTTTACAGTCTAATTTACATACAATAGATCCAAATAAAGGTCTCTGTACGCTAAGGGACACAGCCTTGCTTTAGAAGGCTAGTTTGGTGTTAAATGGCCGTTTATTCCAGATCTCCAATCTATTCCTCACTTCCCTGTGTTCTTATTTTGTTTCCCCAACACTCCCCCGTATCCTCCCATCATCATGCAGCTCACGAAATCCTGACTCATGGCCCCATTAAAGTCAACTCTTCCTGAGGTTTTAAATCACATACATCCTGACAGAGATAGTACAGAGATTCCTGTCTCCCCAGTGTACATAGGGATCATGAGGTGGGGAAATGTCTTCCACTTAGTCAACTCAGCAACAGGCAGACCCTTGTCACCCAAAATAAGTATAAACTTTGACAGGAGAGCTTGAAAGTTTGTATTCATCAAAGTCACTCATTCATGATATGCAGCTAATTAGCTCTTTAGAGATGCATTCGATTTCTCTTAAAATTGGTGTTAATAAATGGGGGAATTATTGAAGTTTTTTTGGAAATGATATCCTTTTCTGTTATGTTACAAATGGAGATTTGTCATCTTATCATAACACAAATAATTACCTTCATCATGGGTTTTTTGTCATGTTGATAGTTTGACTAAGAAATGCTCTCGTGTTTATTGTATCCACAAAATCGTTATTTTACACACACACACACACACATACACACACATACACACACGTAAAGCAGTGACTCTTGACTCTCAAAGTTAACACAATCATTGGGGATTTTTTTTGTTTGTTTACTTGTTTCTCTGGGGGAGATGTATAATACCTATAAGCACCAGTTGGTGCTTATTTCTGGCTTTGTGCTCAGGGATTATTCTAATGGTGCTCCACAGCCCCATGCTATGCCAGAGATTAACTCCAAGCCTGCTGCATGCCAGACAAGGCCTGCCCACTCTTCTATCTCTCTGACCTCCATAACACAATCTTTGTTTATAACAAATATATCTAACCCTTATCAGGGCTAAGCCTACTTTTCTGATCTACTAGGTTAAAAATACCAGATCTAGGTGATCAAAGAAGTTTTGTAAACTAGAAAAACTAGAAAAGAAAAGCCATTGATAATCAGAGAGAAAGATATGTATCTTGGAGACAATAATAAATCAATGAATAGGTTTGAGAAGGTCTTTACCTTATAGAAAAATTATCTGGCTAAGCTGACATAGTGTTTTGTTGTTTGCTTTTCCTAAAACAAAAGTAGCACAACAATTGAGCTCATTAGCCTCATTATCTTTTTTGGAGATGCATAATATATATAATACATATATATATAATAGTATATATTATAATACACAATATTAATATATTATACATATATATATCACTGTATCACTGTCTTCCCGTTCATCATCGATTTGCTCAAGCAGGCACCAGTAACATCTCCATATGTCCTGTCTCATGCAAGTAGAGCCCAAAGGCACCTGCTCACTCCAGGAACATAAAGAGCCTCAAACCATTCCAATAGGTCATGGGAATGAGGTCTATAATTGTTACTGGTATCTGGCATATCAAATACGACACGGATAATTATTTTCAATTTGTAAGTAGAATTAAATCAGTATTTTATCTGAAAACACTTTTTGAGTTAACATGCATATTATCTTTAACATGAACTAGTGACATCATTGGGTGAGGTTTAAATTAGGGAAGTGGCAGAATAAAACGTGGGTTCAAATCTATTCAACTGAAAGAATACAAATATATCAAATTTTAAGAGAATAACTAGCAATGGAAGCATAAGGTTGTTTTAATCTAAGAAAGTGGTAATGATGAGAATTTTCAGAGCTACATATTAGAAAGGACAGATATCAAGATACAGCAGAAGGAGCCAGACAAAACATGGATCAGGAGGTCTTGCAAGTGGGTGGAACCTACTGCAAATGTGTGTGAGTCAGAGGTTAGGTAAGACAGAAAAAGGAACAGCGTACTAATAATTGTTGGAAATGACAATACCAGCCTAGAACTGAGCATTCAAAGTAGGCAAAAGGATATACATAATAAACTCTAAATGTATGTATTGCAAGCCACAATGTGTAAGAGAGAGAGAGAGAGAGAGAGAGAGAGAGAGAGAGAGAGAGAAGGGGAAAAGTGCCAGCCATAGATGCAGACTTGGGGGATGGAATCAGGGGACATTGGTGGTGGGAAATGGGCACTGGTGAAAGGATGGGTGCTGGAACACTGTATGACTGAAACCCAAATATGAACATCTTTGTAATTGTATATCTCACTGTGGTACAATAAATAATAGATAGGTAGATAGGTAGATAGATAGATAGATAGATAGATAGATAGATAGATAGATAGATAGATAGATAGATAGATGATAGAGAGATGGAGATAGATAGATAGATAGATAGATAGATAGATAGATAGATAGATAGATAGATAGATAGATAGATAGATAGATAGATAGATGATAGAGAGATGGAGAGATAGAGAGATAGAGAGAGAGATGGAGAGATAGAGAGATAGAGGGATAGATAGATAGATAGATAGATAGATAGATAGATAGATAGATAGATAGATAGATAGATAGATAGATAGATAGATAGATAGATAGATAGATAGATAGATAGATAGATAGATAGATAGATAGATAGATAGATAGATAGATAGATAGATAGATAGATAGATAGATAGATAGATAGATAGATAGATAGATAGATAGATCGATAAAGGGAAAAATGTGGGTATTGGTTTCTGTTTGCTCACTGGGAATGGTCTTAACAAAGTCGTCTAACAATAACTGAGCAGATTTAATATGAGATTATGGAAACATTATGGAAATAATTTTAGGGTTTGTATCTTTAAGAGTTTTTATCTTTAAGGTTACAGTGACAAATGGCACAAATTTGGATTTACACCTTAAAAGGGACAAATTAGTGCTTGAGCCATTGTAGAGTGGGTAGGGCACATGCTTGCATGTGGTCGTCCCAGGTTGGGGTCCCAGCACACCTTACAGCCCCCTGAGCCAGGCAGGAGTGATTCCTGAGCACAGAGCAAAGGCCTGAATACCACTGGGTGTGGCCCATACAAAATGATACCAAACAAAGGAACAAATTGTATTCCAAACGGTCATAGTTGGAATGACTAATGCAGCAGCTTCTTCGGATAAAGTAAGAAAGTAAAGTAAGAAAATATAGTAAAGTAAGAAAGGAAAGCTGAGGTAATTCTTTGTGCTGGGAAATTCTCTATATTTAGAAAACAGAAAGAGGAGGATGAACCAACAAAAGATGCAGAACAATTAAGAAATAGAACAAGGTGGTGCAATGTTTGACACAAAATGGGAGGGATTGAGAGAGTTTAAGAGGACGTGGTCAAAGACAATGCAAATTGATTAAAGTCTCAGGAAGAAGAGAAAATAGAAAAAACACTGACTTTGATTAGAAAGTCATTCACTGAGATGTATAGAGAATTTTTAAAGAATTAGATTACTAGTCACTGAGGTCATGGTTCTTAGTGGTGGATTCCAGCTCAGCTGTGCATTTTGAATTATTTGTGGAATTGGTGCTACTGGTTGTTATTCAACTTGAGTGTATATAATCTGGACTCGTTTCTAGAAACTTAGTTGGCTTTCAATAGAGCTTAGATGTTTTATGATTTGGATAGAAATTGTAAATAGAAATAGCACACGGTATATGTTTTGAGGATTTTGACAATGAACATGAAAGAGAAGGCAATAAGGTAATAAATTTCTTACTTTGATAATTTTTAAAGGTGAGAGTAACACTTCTGTGTTACAGGAAGGATGAAAACTATGTAGAAAATATGCATGAGAAATCTTTGATAAAGTTTGGCCCAGAGAAGAGGAGGAAGGTAGGTAATCTGAGCATGAGTATAGAATAGCTTTATAAAAGTTTTGATCTGGGGCCGGAGTGATAGATAGTCCAGTGGGTAGGGCGTTTGCCTTGCATGCGGCCGGCCCATGCCAGCCCAGGTTCAATCTCCAGCATCCCATATGGTCCCTGAGCACCACCAGGAGTAATTCCTGAGTGAAGAGCCAGGAGAAACCCCTGAGTATTGCCGGATGTGACCCCCAAAAAAAAAAGTTTTGATCTTTCTTGAAGAAAAGAGTGGGAGAAGAATGGAAGTGAAATACATCAATGTTAAAGGTAGAGATCAGGGAAGTAGGTGATTCTCCATCTTAACTATTTCAAACCTGTCTGTTAATAAAGGTAAAGATCTGCTGGTGATGAAGAAAGGGTTAGAATTGAGAACCAAGATTGGACACTTGTCACAGTGACTTAAGAAATTCAAATTGTAAACCAAGACACTTATGATTTCAAATAATATCTTCAGGAAGGGTTCACTGAATATTGACATTGGACCAAGTCTCCAGTAGGCGAAGGAATGACAGATCTTTCTTCTGTAGAGTATCTCAAGCAGATGAATAGCAAGTTCAAAGACAAGGGGAGAAACAACCTCACATATTAAAAGACCAATACTGAAAGTTGAAAATGTAGATTAGCAATAGAGCACTCTTCTTGAGTGTGTGAGGCCTATATTCAATTTCCAGCAATACACATGGGCATTCGCACACACATGTGCATGCATGTGCACACACATACATTGAAGATGGAATGATAACTTAATGAACTGGAGTACATGTTTTGCACTGGGCTAGATCCCTAGATCCACATGTTCCCTGAGCACCACTGGGAGTGACCTGTCAGCACTAAGTCAGTAGAAACACTTGAGCATCCTTGTGGCTGTGGTCCCAACATTTAAAGAATATATTTTTTTAAAAAGAACCATTAACAAGAAGGTAAGGTTAGGAATTCACAGTGGGAGGAAAGATAATGATTCCTATGTTCCCATTGGGACTTATGTAAGGAAGTTAGTTTTATCTTTATGTCAAATGCAATTCATTTAAGAGTAGAGCAAAGAGGTGATATGATCTGACTCGTATTTGAAAAAGATCCCTCTGGCTGCTGAGCAAAGACTGAAAGGAAACAGAGGAACCAGCTAGAGTCTGCAGCAATAATCCAGACTAGAAAATATATTTGGACCAATTATAGAGCTCTGAAAATGGTTTAAGGCTTTTGCTTTTTTTTTTTAATGCTGAGTTTTTGCTATAATCTTTTAAGAAAGCCAAGAAATATTACAGTGGATAGAGCATATGCCTAGCATGCGGCTGACTTGGGTTCAATTCGGACACGACATGATATCCTGAGCATTGAGAGCCCCGGAAGCCCCTAAACAGCCCCTAACAGTTTGGCCCTAGAGACCCCTGTGGTCCCCAGCACAGCCAGAGTAGCCCGCACATCCCGTCATTGCAGAGACAGAGCAAAATGCATCCTTGGGCTCTTGCATTGAACCACTGGCCCAATTAGCCAAGAATCACTGGTGAGTTGTAAGTCTCATGAGTACTGTGCGGGAACCACCGTTCCAAGTAAAAAGAAAGGAGTAATTAAGATGATGATGAAGGATTAAACATAAAATGAAGTGTTAGTCAAAAGTTACTCTCCTTCCTTAACCCCTTAGCCAGGAAAGGAATAGCTAAGGGAAAGGGAAAGGGAGTGGGATGAATAAGGGATGACTAAGGTTAAGAGTGTGGAAGAGAGAAATAGATCAGATCTGCTACTGTGTGGAGTATAACGGTTATTATGACACCTCTTGTGGCCATCCCATCCACTCCCAGGGAGAAGACTTTGCATGAAATGATATTTAATTGAGATAGTTAGCGTGAATGTGTATGTACATATACACCACACAGATGTACATGCATAGATATGTGTGTATATATGTATATATGTGTGTGTAATATGAATATAAAGGTCATGTAGTTAAGATAACCATTATCACTTATTTATAATTTGACTATCTCCATAAGTTCAGTAGAGTTAATTTTTCTTCCAGTATATATACATACATATATATTTGTTCATTTGTTTTTTGGAAGTCCGGATGTGGAAAATGAAGGCCCTCATGGAGTGGGGAGGTTGTCTGGCTTGTTGCAAAGTTCTGTTGGGGTGTCGATCCAGAGCTAGAACCCGCCATACTTCTGGGACTTCCCTCTCATCAGAACTCCACCCATCAGACCAGCCTATCAAAGCCCAGCTAGCGCGGCCGCGGCTGCACAGTTCATCAATAAGTACTGGATTTAGAGATGACTACAGTATGCTACCCACACGGCAGAGCCTGGCAAGCTACCCGTGTCGTATTTGATATGCCAAATACCAGTAACAATTATAGACCTCATTCGCATGACCTGATGGAATGGTTTGAGGCTCTTTATGTTCCTGGAGCAAGCAGGTGCCCTTGGGCTCTACTAGCATGAGACAGGACATATGGAGATCTTACTGTTCCCCTCTCCAGCAAATCAATGATGAACAGGAAGACAGTGATATAGTGAATATGAATACATATGTGTGTATACATATATATACATATATATATATAAAGTGTCTTTTTAACATTCTCTGAAACAGCAGTTTCAATTGACTGAAAACATAAAAATTATGTAATTCAAAGATAACAAAGGGACAAATCAGATAAGGAAATAATCTAGTTAGAGATTGATTACAAATGAATCTATTTCCTTATCCCATGGAATTTAGTAGTTTTGTGTAGATTAAAATTTTTTTTAATTTCACATTTTTTCAGAGTTAAGTGTGTTTGCATCATACTCTGGACTGCTACTTAGAGCTACACTCTGTAACTCAGGGGCCACCATTAACATATACTTTTTACCCAGGAAATGGTATATGTAACACCCCTAAAATAACATGATCTTCAAATGCCGTATCTAGTCATTGCAGGGTAATACCTAGTCATTGCAGGGTAATACCTAGTCATTTAATTAAAGTAGAAGAAAGCTACCCGTGTCATATTTGATATGCCAGATACCAGTAACAATTATAGACCTCATTCCCATGACCTGATGGAATGGTTTGAGGCTCTTTATGTTCTTGGAGCAAGCAGGTGCCCTTGGGCTCTACTTGCATGAGACAGGTCATATGGAGATGTTATTGGTTCCCGCTCGAGCAAATCGATGATGAACGGGAAGATAGTGAACAGAAATATACTAACAATTTTTACAATTGATAAATACTATGTAATATATTTTTCTAATTTTTGGTCTTCTTTTTATGCATTATATGATACTGTTATTCAAATTTGGGGTTATTATAGTATAAACCACTCTAATACTACACTAAGTTTTCTAGTTAAAATAGTGTGATGATTTTTTATTATTTTAGCCATTTTTAAATAAATTTGTATCATTTGCACAATGGATAATGTACACATATTTGCTTAATAATTACAGTGCTATTGGATATTTTTGTTCTTTCAGATGCAATATTTTACAGATAACATTAGTTAAGTCCTTGTTTACATGTGAAATCCTTTGTCTTCCACCACGTCAAATGGAAATGTGGTACCAAATACTATCGGTACTTTTTAATTTTTGAAAATATTATATGAAATTGTTATCTGAATATCTTTTATCTATTTAAATCCCATCCATGTTCTTTAAGTGTGTTTGTTTCATCCCTCTACATACGCTATTTCTAATTCTTTGGGTCATACTAGGGAATTTCACTGACTAAAATTATAAACTCTAATTCAAAACGTATAGTTCTCAATGTTCGCTTAAGTATTTTTAAATGTTTTTATATTCTCCCACAGAAAATTCATTTGTTGTTTGGAAGTGGGGTTTGTTTTTAATCTTGAGAATATTTTTAATTAAAGTAGAAGAAAGCTACTCGTTTTTAAAGTATAATGAAAGAAATATCACTTGCAAATGCCCATCTAGAGGACAGCAAAGAACAGGAGTAATTCTTTAGAGAAATATATCCTTTCCTTGCCTCAACTGATTATAATAATTGGTCCTAACATTGACTGCAAATCAGATCACGTGAACTCTAGCTCCAGAAATTCTTATTTAACAGATCAGGGGTGGAACACTGGTTACTATAAGATTTGAAAGCTCTACCGTGGTCAATTAGTCCTGGTAGGGTTTAAGGACTTTTCTATTAGTTTCCAATGTAAAGGAAGTAGTTTTTATTTCACATTCTCTGAAATTTCCTTTTAATTGGACAATGCTGACTTTGGTTCCTTGCACTTTTCAATTACCACTTGAAGATTTGACAAAAAGATGTCTTTTCAAACCATTTTCTCCCTCTTCTTATATAGCTACTCTGGAAGAAAGCAATTGTAAGGTCAGTACCATGTGCTGGTAATCGTAAACAAAGAATCTAAAGGGCGGCCAAAGGAATAAGTGTCTTTAGGACTCTATCTCCTTATGATCATTCAGAGCTACATGTCTAATATGATGGCCAGTCATTGAATATGCTTAGCACAAATGTGTATGTTCTACAAGCATAAAGTGTGCAATGAATCTTGAAAACCATAAAAAGATGTGAATATATGTCATTAATGTGTATATAATGTGTATATATTAGTGTGTATAATGTGTGAATATATGTCATTATGAGTGTGTCTATAATCTGATATGTTAAAAATGATATTATTCTGGATGTACTTAATTAGCTAAAACATATCATCAAAAATTCACATTTTTACTATTTATATGGGGTTTTATTTGAGAGGAGCACATTTGGTGGTGCTTATGGCTTACTCCTGGCTCAGCACTCAAGAGCCACTCAAAAAGAGGCTCAAGGAATAATGTGGGGCGCTGGGGACCAAACTCTTGTTGGCGTTGTGCAGGGCAAGCAACTTACCTGCTATACTATCATCCTTGCTCCTCTCTACTTTTAAAAATGTGAATGCTATACAATATGTATGCTAAACTTGCATTATATTCTTTTATATTATTATTATTATTATTATTATATCACCGTGGGAAATACAATTACAAAGCCTTTCATGATTGCATTTCAGTCATACAGTGTTCAGCACCCATCCCCCTACCAGTGCATATTTTCCACCATCAATGTTCCCAATTTCCCTCCCCAACCCTACCCCTATGGCAGCCACTTTTCTTCTTTCATGGGCTTTCTCTCTTCTTTTGCACATTGCGGTTTAACTTGCATCATATTCTATTGGACAACAGTGACCTAAAGACAAAAGCATAACCACTATGCTGCAAATTAAATTTATTTTACAGTGTTAAAATTTTAATCCTCCTAAAGATCTCAATATCAAACCTGAATCCATAAAGTACCTTGAAGAAAATATAGGAAAAACCCTACATGACATTGAAGCTAAAGACATCTTCAAAGGTGAAACACCATTAACAAAACAACTAGAAGAAATATAAACATATGGGACTACATGAAACTAAAGAGCTTCTGCACCTCGAAAGGAACAGTGACCAAGATAGAAAGACAGTCCACAGAATGGGAAAGAATATTCACCCAATACCCATCTGATAAGGGGTTAATATCCAGAATATACCAGGCACTGGTGCAGCTATATAAGAAGAAAACAGCCAACCCCATAAAAAATGGGGAGAAGAGATGACAGAAACTTTGACAAGGAAGAAATTCGAATGGCCAAAAGGCATATGAAAAATGCTCATCATCACTAATCAGCAGAGAGATGTAAATCAAAACAACAATGAGATATTACCTCACACCACAGAGACTGGCCCATATTCAAAAGGGTAAAAGCAATAAGTGCTGGTGTGGATGAGGGGAAAAGGGGACTCTCATACATTGTTGGTGGGAATGTTGACTTGTACAACCTTTCTGGAAAACAATATGGACATTCCTCCAAAGACTAGAAATTGAGCTCCCTTTTGACCCTAGCCGTACCACTCCTGGGAATATACCCTGGGATGCCAAAAACACACAGCGGAAACACAATCAGCACTTTTATTTTCATAGCAGCACTATTCACAATAGCCAGAACCTGGAAACAACCAGTATGCCTGAGAACTGATGACTGGATAAAGAAACTGTGGTACATCTACACAATGGAATATTATGCAGCTATTAGGAAAAATGAAGTTATGAAATTTGCCTATAAATGGATGGACATGGAAAGGATCATGTTGAGTGAAATTAGTCAGAAGGAAAGAGAGAGACATAGAATGACTACATTTATTTGCATGACATAAATATATCAGGTGGTCTTACCAAAAGGGAAGATTGCCGCAAACGTGAGGTAGTCAGGAGGTTAGTTAAGACAGAGAAGGGAACATGTGTGAATAAATGTCAAAAGAGCTGATACCAAAATAGAACTGAGCATTAAAGACAGGCAAAAAAATGCATATGATGGCTTCCAAGTGTATATAGTGCAACGCACAATGTGTAGGAGAAGGAAGGGAGAGAGAGGGAGAAAGAAAAGAGATAAAGAACCTGCCATTTAGGCAGGCTATGGGAGGGAGAGGGAATTGGGGACATTGGTGGTGGGAAATGGGCACTGGTGGAGGGCGGGTGCTGGAACACTATGTGACCGAAACCTCCAAACATGAACAATGTTGTAATTTTATATCCCACGGTGGTATAATATAAAGTTTAATTAAAAAAAAACTTTAATCCTCCAAAATTATATAGCAAATACATGAGATAGTTTATAAAAGATTTTTGAAATTTTAGATATATAGACATCACATATATAAAAAATCTCACAGAGTAATCACACCCTAAAAGAAGTCCTGGAAAAATATGGTGATCATTTGATTTTCAAACTTTATTGTCGTGGTTTATACAATAACTTCTTATCTGATATAAGAATAATGGAGCTATTTCAAGTATAGAACTAGATGCTGTTCAACAGTGTTTAAGATAAGAATGCTTTCCTCTTTCTAGTTCTTGTCATACAGTGTTGTCAAAGCAAGGTATGGATGTAGCCCATGATTATAGAATACAGCTAAAGACTTATAGATAAGTAATGTTTCTAAAGTGGAATCTAGGAAGTCAGATCAGGTGAACCCATCAATCTGGGTGCAGTAAACCAGGGTGGTTGCTATGAAACCAACCTTGGAAGAACATGAGCCTAGCAATTGAGTTTAGCAGCAAAACACAGAGTTGGCAGATGTCTGGATGGATGGTGTAAGGCACGCAGCAATGATCACCAACAGTGATCCCAAGCCCTGATTATTGTGTCAATACTCAGGGTAATCCAGGATGCAACTCTAGAATAGAAGTGTATCAGTGAAGTATTCATCACTCAACCAAGTTCCAGGTGTATAAATTTAATTTCCCCTGTTACCCCAATGGTGTCTTTCTCCAGAGAAACTAATCCTTTCCAATAAGAACTTTGCTCTCAATGTGACATATTGTTAGATCAATAACAATAATAATAGCCACGGCAAAAGCCTGGCCAGCTACCTGTGGTTTATTTAATATGCAAAAAACAGTAACAATAATGGACCTCATGCCCAATGAATGGAGACATTACTGGAACCCACTCGAGCAAATCGATGAACAACAGGAAGACAAGTGATACAAGTGAATAATAATAATAATAATAATAATAATATCACTTGTATCAAACCATTCCATTAGGTCATGGTTTGAGGCTCTTTATGTTCCTGGAGCAAGCAGATGCCGTTGGGCTCTACTAGCATGAGATAGGACATATGGAGATGTTACTGGTGCCCGCTCAAGCAAATCGATTATGAACAGGAAGACAGTGATACAGTGATACAGTGATCACTTGTATCACTTATCTTCCCGTTGATCATTGATTTGAGTGGGTCCCAGTAATGTCTCCATTCATTGGGAATGAGGTCCATTATTGTTACTGTTTTTGGAATATTGAATACACCATGGGTAGCTTGCCAGGCTCTGCTGTATAAAATAATAATAATAATAATAATAATAATAATAATAATACAATTAGAACTGGAATTGAGGTCATCCAGGTGTGTTAATTAGCATTATGGGGGAAAATGTCCTTAGGGGGAAAATTAGCTATTAAAATAAGTTCAATTCTTTGTGAAGCTGCAGAATTCCAATCTGCCTTATGATCTTCAAATTGAAGTAATTTTATATGGCATTTTCCAAAGCTATTATCAAACTCAATATAGCATTGTTGTGATCATCACAATTTGGAAAATATGAAATATTTCTGTCCATATTATTTAGAAGATGGAACTAAAAGTGGGGAGATACAGAATTTGTCTTCAGCTACAGCGTAAATGAGTGTTAGCAGTAGCCAGGTCTCTGGCAACAGCATTGCAATATAGGTATGTGTGTGTGTGTGAGTGTGTCAGAACTATGCACCTTAAAATATTTATAGTATAATAATATATACAGATTATATATCTAGAACTTGTTTTTATTTTTTTTAAACTAGGACCCAGTGCACACACAATGATATAAATGAAACAAATGTGTCAAAAAATAATGCTTACTTTTACTCAGTATGCTGTATTCTAATATTTCAGTTTTTAAAGTACCAGTTGTACAGAGTAAGTATTTATTAGAAATTTGATTTTTGGGGGGTCACACCCACAGGTGCTCAGATGTTACACCTGGCTTAGAACTCAGAGGTCAATCTGAGCATGCTCAGAGTAGAACACATGGAGTGCTGGGATCAAAACTGCACCGACTGCATGTAAGGCAGATGCCCTCTTGGTACTATCACTCTGACCCATTTGTTTATTTGCTCTGGAAATGGAAATAGTGATAACATGAAATGACATTGAGGAATTTAAGTTTTATGTAATGATTATTTTTACAATTATATATAAATTTTAATTCTATTATTTCTTATATTTTTCTATTTTAATTAAATGATACGATACATGGAATTTATTTCACATTAAGATGTAAGAAAAGTGAATAGTTGTGTTATGGATGAGATTGATCATAAGAGAACAATTGTCAAACATGAGTAATGATACTCAAGCTACTTTATCTGATTTTGGTAGTTTGATATGACACCTAGTACTTTCTTTTAGTCAGAGTAGAAATATGTGGTCCACCCAGAGGATTTTACAATTATCTAATTTGAAGAAACCCACAATTTGAAGAGAGCTTAGAAGAGAAAATTTTGTCATTGGGACTAATTTTAAATTCATTACCTACTTGAGAAATTTACTTTATTTAAAACTGAATATAACTAAACACAAAGCTAAATAATTAATAAAATTATAGAAAACATTGTTTTTCAGTAACACAAAATAGAAATTTCAAGAAAATTTTTTAAGTATTTTATTACACCACCGTGAGATATACAACTAAAAAGATATACAATTAAAAAGTTCATGTTTGGGTTTTGGTCATACAGTGTTCCAGCACCCGTCCCTCCACCAGTGCCCATCTCCCACCACCAACATCCCCGGTTCCCTCCCCTTCCCCAGCCCACCTCCATTGCAGGTTCTTTATTTCTTTCCCTTTCTCTCTCTTTCTCTTTTCCTTCCCCTCCAGACTATGGATTACAGAACATACATTAAAGGGTTGTCATGTGTATCCTTTTGCCGCTATTTAATGCTCAGTCCTAGGTTGGCATTAGTACCCTCGACAATTATTAGCACACTGTTCCATTTTCTGTCTTACCTAACCTCTGACTCCCACACGTTTGTGATAATTTCCACCTTTGACAAGACCTCCTGATATATGTTTCACTTGACCTTGGATATTGGTATCATAATATGTACATATATATTTATGCCATGCAAATAAATGCAGTCATTCTGTATCTGTCTCTCTCCTTCTGGCTAATTTCGCTCAACATAATCTTCTCCATGTCCATCCATTTATAGGCAAATTTTATAACTTCATTTTTCCTAACAGCTGCATAGTATTCCATTGTGTAGATGTACCAAAGCTTCTTTATCCAGTCATCGATTTTCGGGCACTCTGGTTGCTTCCAGATTCTGGCTATTGTGAATAATGCTGCTATGAACATAAAAGTAGGGATGGTGTTTCCACTGCGTATTTTTGGTTTCCCAGAGTAGATTCCCAGGAGTGGTATGGCTGGGTCAAATGGGAGTTCAATTTCTAGTCTTTGGAGGAAAGTCCATATTGTTTTCCAGAAAGGCTGTACCAGCCGGCATTCCCACCAACAATGGATGAGTATCCCCTTTTCCCCACATCCACGCCAGCACTTGTTGTTCTTGTTCTTTTGAATATGTGCCAGTCTCTGTGGTGTAAAGTGGTATCTCATTGTTGTTTTGATTTGCATCTCTCTGATGATTAGTGATGATGAGCGGTTTTTTCATATTTTTTTTGCCATTCGAATTTCTTCCTTGCTGAAGTTTCTGTTCATTTCTTCTCCCCATTTTTTGATGGGGTTGTTTGTTTTCTTCTTGTAAAGTTCTACCAGTGCCTGATATATCCTGGATATTAACCCCTTATCTGATGGGTATTGGGTGAATATTCTTTCCCATTCTGTGGACTGCTTTTGTATCTTAGTCACTGTTTCTTTTGAGGTGCAGAAGCTTTTTAGTTTCATGTAGTCCCATATGTTTATCCTTTCTTCTAGTTGCTTTGTTAGTGATGTCTCACCTTTGAAGATGCCTTTAACTTCAATGTCGTGGAGGGTTTTTCCTATATTTTCTTCAATATACTTTATGGATTCAAGTCTGATATTGAGATCTTTAATCCATTTTGATCTGATTTTTGTGCATGGTGTTAGAAATTTTCTTTTGTATTTTTGGGTCATACTTGGCAGAGCTCATGGCTTCCTCCTGCCATTGTGCTCAGAGACCACTTCTGTTGGAGCTCAATTAACCAAACTTATTAGTTTTGTGCAAGACAAATGTCTGTGCACTCTCTGGTCTCTTAAGTAAAATGAATTTTTCAGGTAAAAGTTGGATTTAAGTGCTTGAGCTATCAATGAGGTTATTATTTCTTTTATCCATTTCCATTTGTGAGTTCCATGCATGCATTAATGTAATTGTATTATTTTATCATCATTTTTCACTCTTTAGTGTGCATAAAACTATAGTGGAATTATTATATTTAGTCACAGAACTAAATTTTAGAAAATATAGATTATATTAGCACTAGTATACTAAGAAAAATAATATATTACTATGCAAGAGGCCATGAAAAGAACAAAAGATGGGGATGACGGATATATCCTTTAAATGAGGGAGCCCCGGGTCCATTATTTGTTACCATATTGCTCCCTGAGCACCAGCAGGAGACACAACTGAGCAGTGAATCAGGAGTAGTACCTAAACACCACTGGGCATGCCCCAGAACAAAAACTAATAACTCGATTGATTAAAAATATTAAGAGATGGAAAGATTCAGAGAATTGGAGAAGAAAAGATGCATATTAAATATCTTCCAGCTTTTCACACCAAATTTGGTATGAAATTTCATGCCATATCCAGTATTTGAAAGATATTTCGAGACATTTCATACCACATCCAGTATTTGAAAGATATTCGGGACCATATCTGGGGCCTATTAAATATCATCCAGGATTTGGAGGAGACGCCAATTTTTTTCTAAACATATATTCTGTTTTTTTTTCTTTTGGGGTCACACCTGGCAATGCTCAGGAGTTACTCCTGGCGTTGCTCAGGGGGGACCATATGGGATGCCCGGGATCGAACCCGGGTCAGCCGGGTGCAAGGCAAATGCCCTACCCGCTGGACCATCGCTCCAGCCCTGACGTCAAATTTTTTCTCTAGGCTCCAGTGATTAGAGTTGGAGCCAGAGAGTAGATGCAACAGGGAAATTTGGGGTAACAGTATAAGGACGAATTTCTAATCAATGCTTTGAGAAAAAGGAATGAAAGTAATTAAGTACTTACTCCCCCTGTGTATCAAGGATTACTCCTGGCAGTGCTCAGGAGACCATGACCATTAGTGCCAGGGATGAAACCTGTGTTGGCTTCTTGCAAGGAAAGCACATTATCTGCTGTACAATCTCTCTGGTCCCCTACACTTATTTTGAAACATAAATGTGTTAATGAGTAAAGCATTATTTAAAGTACCTAATATGTACCTTTCATGTACATATATTGCTGAAAGTTCAAAATCATAAATGCTTTTGCTAAACAATCTGAGTTCAGTAACTCCAATATGGACTTATTTTCAAAGTAAAAATATTTCCATATTATTTTATTATGTAATTTACTTATTCATGTATTCAACAAATTTATAGATTGAGCGTATGTCATGTATATACATTATCAAAGGATAAGATAAGCATTTCAAAGAGGATTCTTGCCATAACAGAACTTATATTTTTGAGAAGAATATGGTTGCAGTTATAGATGAGGAAGCCAGAAATACCCAGTAGTGAAAGAGTTAGCAACAAGGGCTCTGAATAGGTTGCTGTAGTTGAAGTGAAAAACAGAACGATTACTGCAGAGTTTAGGAACTCACAGAAAAGCAACTAGTGCAGAAAGGATTAAGAAAGGGGGTAAGCAGCCTTGATACAGAATTTAATTTTATTCTGAAAGTTATGAGAAAGATTTGAAGGATTTTCAGAATAAGAGTGGAAGACTGTTTTCCCTGAGAGAAGATATTTACTTTGTTGTGGGTTTGGAGATGGTGGTGGGTTTTAGGTCACACCTACGGAATGCTTAGGGGTTATTACCAGGGGTCACTTCCAGTGATGCTCAGGGACCACACAAGTCAAAGGACTGAAGCCAGTGTGCCCCATATAAAGCGCAAATCCATTAAGCCTAGTCAGCTTTACATAATAGTCCCCAACCTACAATAGATGAGGAATGTAGTTCTTCTCTTTTGTTCGTTGTATTTATTTATATTTGCTCTGAAGCAGAACTACATTTCATGTACTTACATTGTGGGAAGTTCAAAATCATGACTCTTCACTCTAAGCAAGTATTCTCCCTTTGTTTTTTCTTTATGGATCACACTCAGTGATGCTCAGAGGTTACTCATGGCTCTGCACTTAGGAATTACTCCTGACAGTGCTCTGGGGACCATATGGGATACCAGGGATAGAACCTGGGTAAGTTGCATACAAGGCAAACACCCTACCAGCTGTACTATCACTCTGGCCCCAAATTCTCCCTTTTAAAATG
Source organism: Cryptotis parvus (assembly GCA_021461705.1). Taxonomy (NCBI): domain Eukaryota; kingdom Metazoa; phylum Chordata; class Mammalia; order Eulipotyphla; family Soricidae; genus Cryptotis; species Cryptotis parvus. The sequence continues at coordinate 84,843 of JAJIBD010006146.1, forward strand.
AGAACTAAGAATTGTAAAATGATTTATTTACAGTCACATTTTACCAATAATGGACCTAGAACCAGAATTAACATTATATATTGTATCAGTGACTAAACAGAACACATATTTACTATGTCACATTTACACAGAGGGGAAAGTATTTCAAAATATGATTTTATTTTTCAGTTTAATTGAAATACAATCAAAATATAATATTGCACAATTTTAAGGTGTCAAGTTTCTTAATTTAATACTCTTAACAGATTACAGAAGGGTAACCTGATAGCATTAGCTATTATCTGTATCACATTACACAATAACAGTTATTTGTTTTTGGTTTTTGGGGAGCCACACCCAATGGTACTCAGGGATTACTTCTGGCTCTGCATCCAGGAATTACTCTTGGCTGGGCTCAGGGACCTTAAGCGATGCCAAGAACTGAACCCTGCTCATCCACGCAAGGCCAATGCCATGCCTGCTGTACTATCGCTCCAATCCCTCTTTCTTTTACTTGAAAATAATATCAATTATAATATCTAAGCTCTTGGCAACTTTCAAGTATATAGCATTCCTGAAATTTATATAATAAACTTGGTTTTAATGTAAAAACAGCAACAAATAGAGCACAGATTCTATTGGCATGAATTTATCCACAAATGAATGTAGATTAATTTCCTACCTTGTCTTTACAGATCAGTTTTTACAACTATTGAATAAAAAGCCATCTATTTATAAAAATCATCTTGTATGTTCAAGTTGATACTTGTCATCACTTTCAGTTTTAATTATCAAGTGAATGACTTCAAAGAAAGGAGAATTTTGTGATTGCAAAACAAAAGTCTGAATTCTGGTCCCTTCGGAGTTTTTCTGGCCTAGGCATAAAGACCATACAACAGACTAGAATTCACACAAAAATGGTAGGTCACGTTTTCGACTCTGTAGCTTCTTAGAAGTCCTCGAGTTTGATAGTTCTCAGCAAATAGTTCTCTGACATACCCCATCATCTGGAAAACTGTTCAAAACACACATTCCAGACTTACACCCCAGATCAGCTGAACCAGGAACTTTTCAGATGAAACCTAGTCATTTGAGATGTAGCATAAAACCCTCATGGCTTTATGGCAACCTATGTCTAAATTCGAGATTCTCTGATCTAGTTCACAGTGTACCTTGCAAGGGAGCCTCAAGATTTGCCCACAAACTACCTGTTAGCTTCCAAAGCAGAACTAAAACCCAGACCTCCTGATGACGGGGCCTGTTCATTTGCATCTTGTACTGGACTTCCTTTCATTGCTCCTGGAACCGGAGAAGCCCAGGTTGGGTCCAATCGTCATCGCTTTTTGTCTGTGTGCTCCTATCCTACATCAGGGAAAGGTGCGCTTCACCCAAGCACTCGAGCTCTTTCATTTCTTTTTGGACAGTAGCAGGAGTTTGTTGTTTGGAAGCTGCATAAATAATGAGCAGGCCTAGCTAGTCCTGTTTCACCACTGCTAAACCTTAGACGGGAGCGCTGGGCTACCTCAAGCCCGGCCTCTTCCAGATGCAATTTGAATAAGTTAAAAAAAATAAAAAAGAATAGAGCTCCACTATCTATTTTCACAAGCATTTATCTGATCATAGTTTCAATACAAGCTTTCTGTTTGTTTGTTTGTTGAGGAATGAATTAAGACAAAGGTCCCAGTAGAGTGGAAAGATAGTTGAAACACTAGCCTGAAAATTCAGATGACCAGTGACTACTTGGTAAGCACCAGGCCATAGCAGTGTACCCCCGTTTTCTTTACTAGTAAGATGGCATTACAAATTCAGTCCCTCGCTAAAAAGAGATCCTGTCATTCTAGAACTTTACCTGGCATCTCCTTTCTACAGTTGTTAATATAGCCAAATCCGATACTGTTACCCCAAAGGTTGGGTGGTATTTCTGGCAAGTGTGATTGCAAGTATGTCTGTGTACAGAATAGGTAAGCAAAGAAAGATGGAGTGGGAGTGAGGGGATAGGCGCTTAAGGCGGGAGAGAAAGAGCAAAGAAACAAAAAATCTATATTGGGAACTGTCTGAGGAAATCCGCCATTAATACCAGACTCATGCTAATTGCAGAGCCTGCCCGGCCCAGCCCCTAGGCTCATTGTCCCTGGTGGTCCCTTCCAATTCAGTTTCTTCTCCTTAGGACTGAGGCTACAGCCAGGCAGGGCCTCTTATGTAAGTCTGAAATCAGATCTGGCGTCCTGTTTGCTGTAGCCTGTCACAGACGCAGGGCACTGTGTTGACCTGACGAGGCTGCTGAGCATAGCATATGACTGCAAATCTTCTTGTTCATCCACCACAGTGGGGACCTTTGTCCTAGCAATGATTTAGCTCCTTTTATTAGCCTGAGAAGCAGTCAGTAATCAGAAAACATTTGAAGAGGGAGCTTGCTCGTTGAAAGGGAGAATTCAGGAAGCAACAGCTTGGGAAAAGTGACTTTTGATAGACGAGAAATAAAACTTTATAAACCAGAAGTGTGTGGCATTTAAAATATTACTAAACACATAATTCAGCAAAGATTGAGTGCAATAACTGTGAAAGAAAATATCTTTTGGTAAAGGCATAAGGAACAGATTATTTGACTGAGTTTTCCCAAGTTTGCATTTTACAGGAGCACTGGCCATGTACAGTAGTTCTATGTATATTATTCACAACCTGGAGTATCCATTGCTTTTAAATTCCATGTAATTCCAATTAGAACATAGATGGAGCGGTTGACAGCAGCTGCAAATAAGAACTAATAATGTTTCATTCCACTTCTTCTGTATTCTGCAAATGTGTTCTTGACAGGGTCGTTTGCATATGATGTCAGCATGGGAAAATAAAAAGGTATTAGCATCTGTAAGCCTAGCAGGAATTTCTCAGAGATGTCACCTCTCAAGCTCATACAAATCATTACACGATTTAGGTGGTGCTTGCTATCTGGACTTTTTTTTATGACTTGAGTCATAGCTGTTCTTGACTGTTGGCATATATTTGCAAGTTTTAAATGGACTTACACTAATATTGAGTTTTGTCTTACCTTTGGTGATCCTATTCTTTCTTCCATCTTTTTATACACATGAAAAATAATTTGCAGAAATTAAAGCACACGTACACATAAAAAATAATTTGCAGAAATTAAAGCACACATCAAGCTTGTAACTATCATTGTGAAGGCTTTTGTTTGAAGTTATTTCTTTCAGCCCATGAAACTATTTGTGGGAAGACAAAGCTTTATATGAATTCAATTCACTTGTATCTTATACTTATAACTGCCATATACTATTGTAGAAACACAAGGGCCTCTGCTGTAGGTCTTAGGAGCCTCTGGATTAGTGAAAGAGTCATATAACACAAAAAAAGTAAAGTGAGCCTTTTAAAAAGAAATCTTTGCTTTGAAAACGTGGCATAAATGATCTTATCTCTACAGAAAGGAGTTTGATTCTGATTCACAAAGAGCAGGAGTTACGTAGCCAAAGTAAAGTAGGAGGCATCCATTGATCTGAGGATTTAGGAACCATCCACAGAAACCAGGCAGCTCACTTAGGAAACAAAGTCCACCCTTTCCTTCATTATCTGATGGCATGAATGGTCTTATATTTCCCAGATAATTGCACCACCCACTGTTTTGCTTTGCTGGGTGATTGCAATTGGCTGATGTGCGATGAGATAAATCGTGGGGAAGAGATAAACCAGGGTAGTCATTTCTTTAAAAGTATTTACCTATATGCTATTGTGGGTGATTGTATATTGGAGAGTAGATGGTTGGGGTTGTGGTTGAGGAGGGAATGAGTAACAATCTGATCATGGAGCTACCAGAAATATTTTCATGTTAGCTTTCTACTGATGAAATAACTAAGACAGAGAAATTTTTTGTTACTTTCTTCACAAATGATTTGTTCATGTTAGCCTCAAGAACAGATTCATCTTGGTGCTTACTTTTCCCACTAGCACTCTTTTTCTGTGTACTGGATGCTCTTGTTTGCCAATCAGACTGTTTTGCCACCTTATTCTTTCTACATACTAGAATCCAACTATGCTACACTTCTGTCTAATTCTCTTTTTTTTTTTTTTTTGGGGGGGGGTCACACCCAGCAATGCTCAGGGATTACTCCTGGCTCTGCACTCAGGAATTACTCCTGGCAGTGCTCGGGGACCATATGGGATGCTGGGGATCGAACCAGGGTCGGCCACATGTAAGGCAAATGCCCTCCCCCGCTGTGCTATCCCTCCGACCCCAACTGTCTAGTTCTCTTTTTTAATTTTTTTTTTTTACAATTACAAAGATATACATTAAAAAGTTCATATATATATCAGGAGGACTTGTCAAAGGTGGAAATTATCACAACTGTCTAGTTCTCTTTAAGCTTGTCTTGGCTCTGCTTAGTTTAGTTTCGTTTCGTTTTCTTTAGGAAAAGACTCTTCTCATATAGTACACAAAACAAGCACACTTGATCCTCTTCCCATCCGCCATCTACAAATCTTTCAAGATAATCCCCCCTTACTTGGGATTGGTCTGGAAAGCCATACTTTAACCAATCCGTATCATTTTCAGCACAAATAAAGAGATGGGAAGAACTTTTATACCAAACTTGGGTTGGGGTTCTCTTGCCCTCCCACAGACTTGAGAAAGGAAGCAGTCATTACTGACAGCCAACATGAAACCATGCAGAAAGCCAACATGAGGAACAAATCCCACACATAGAAGGGCTGTTTGCATCAAAAAGCCTAAACCCTAATGGGATTTTGCTATGAATTTGTCTCCTGTCTCTGTATGTTTCAAATGACCTTCAATTTTGTTCAACATTTCAGGAAATTGAAGTCATAATTTCTATAACTAGTACTTGAAAACAGCTCACCTAACTTATACACATGTATTCAGGCATATAGATAGACACATCCATGTGATTGGGCCTATGGAAAGAGACATGCTGAACAGCACTGTCAAGGACTTCAAATTTTGTCTTAGTTGTGGAAGTTATTTCTCTTAGCAAGGAGAAAGCACCATGATTGATTGCTTTGAGTTTACTCATCTTTGTAATACTTATTGATTCATAGTATCTTTTTTCCATAAGCTTTTGCATTTTTAGAACTTAAAATGTTATAGCCAACTTTTTTCTGTTTAATTGTTGTAGGGGTTACTCTGGTGCTGCTCAGCCAAGCAGTGCTCAAATGCCATTGGAAGGATCATGAGGTGACAGGGAAAGAGCCCAGGGTCTCACATGTGCCAGGCATTTGGTGTCCTAATTTAGTCACTGAAAACTTGATCCTGGGAACCCAATTAATTCTTACATAATTATATATAAACTTATAACTAAATATAAAATATTGAAAATGTCAAAACAACAGAAATTTAAAATGACATTTATTTGCATTCTCAAGAGTATACCATTATTGGAAGATGGTCAGTATGCCCATTTATCAAGGAATGTGTGTCTGTGTGTGCTAGAGTATTGGCATAAACACTATTTTTTTATTTTAGTGTTTGAAAACTGCACACATTTTATTGAAAAAAAATCTAAACATGTACTGATAGAGGCATATTGATTAATATTATATTCAATATCCCCTAGAGTTAAATTTCTTTTGTGACTTCCTTGCTATATCTAGCTTGTGTGCTTGTAGATATAAAGGATTTTTGTTAGATCCCATTCAGGATGGTTGACTGTCAGAGCTGAGGAATATTGTTTCTTGACACTAAGAATCTACTGCCTTGAATTGGCATGATTTGGAGATATGTCAATCAGTTCCCTTAATTTTTGCTCTTTCTCTGTTTCTGTTATCAATCCCATTCTAAGATTTTAGGACTCAAATAAACAGAAGACTTTTAATTTTTTTTGTTTGGGGGCCACACCCTGGGTGCTAAGGGCTTATAACTGGCCCTGTGCTCAGGGATTACCTCTGGCAGGCTCAGGGGACCATATGGGATTCCTGGGATGGAACCTGGGTTACCATGTGCAAGGCAAGAACCTCACCCTCTGCCATCGTTCTGGCTCCAGAAGACTCTTTTTTTAAATAATAGACTTGTTGTCGTTTATTCACCCAGCATAATTTAGCATGGGGTGAATGCATCAGAGTATCAGAGTGCTTTACCTGCAGGATCCCCAGTCTATGAGAGAGAGAGAGAGAGACTGTAAGAATACATGCAATACAATGAGGAAAAGTTGTGACCGTACTGCTGACATAAGGGGAAGCAACTAGAATATACAGTCTCACTTTTCTTTTGAAGCTATTCATGTTGTAAGATAATGTAGTTTTCTACAAGCCTTAACATCTATCAGTTACTTGCCAATTATGCTGATACTTTAGCTCTAGAGAGGATCTACACTCATCCACTGCACTAAAAATCTCTTTTGGAGAGGGATCATTAATGACTATAAGTAATCATTGTTAGTTAACAATTATGAAAAAGAAAATTCTATAGAGAGTGTGACTGGCCCATTTAATTAGGTCTTCACTGTCTTGAGTTAGGAGAATGTCTATATTTTTAAATATTTTTAAATATCATATTTAGTTTTCATATTTTCTAAAGCAAATGCATAATATTTTTAAATATAGTAAACTAATGAAGCAAAATATATAAAATTATTTTATGCCCCCAAATCTCAAGACAATTATATTGTATCTTGGATGTGTCATTTTATTTACTATCTACAAAAATGCCAAGCAGTAGCTTCTAAAACCCCAAAAGAGGAATAATGAGTATTCAGACATTGCTTTCCTAATGTTAAGACATAGAATTAATGGAAGGAAGACAGAACCTCCTGACTGAATGTGAAAATGAGACTGCCATGCCAAGCCACTGGTCTATGACTCAAAAAAAAAATCTTTTCCTAATATCCTTAGCCACTATCTTCCTTGTATATTCTCTCTGTGAGTTTTTTTTTTTTAATATATCCACAGTTTCACCTTTGACTTTGCACTTTATTGATAGTATTAGAAAGTTGATAAAATTTAAAACAAATCCATAACGTTCAGATTGGAATTTTATACACAAGGACAAGAACTTTGGGCATTAAATTTCACTTGGGAACGTTGGTATATTAATAGTAATGTTCTGGTTTTCTGTAGCCTATTCCCAAGAGATGAATATACCTTGATAGAACTACTAAAAGACTCAGCATTTTCATACATTGCACAAAATACTGTTATCGTACCTTATTTACATGGATACTTAAGTCTGCTTCTTTAAAAGCATGGGGCTTCTATTTTAGAGAATGAGGCCTGAAATCTAGTCTTGGTTTTCTGCCTGAACTGTTATTCCTTCCATCTTCCCAGTCAAGTTAAAGATACTTCCTCCAAGAGATGTGACTTTTCCTTCTGTCCTTCTGTAAGCAAATTATAACTACTCTTTTGTCCACTCCTAATGGATGTACCCAGCAAAAGAAATACTAGAAACAAAATTGCAGCAGTGGAAGTTTCCAGCTTCCTGGGGGTGCCTTTTACTGAGTCCTTCCTGGAGATGAGAGGAAAGGAGAGTTTGTGCTCACTTTACTTCTTCCTAGCACTGCATGCTTCTCTGGGTCTCAATTGACTTCCCTCCTAGCACTGCATGCTTCTCTAGTACTTACTTTACTTCTTCCTAGCACTGCATGCTTCTCTAGGTCTCAGCTGACCTCCTCCTAGCACTGCATGCTCCCCTAGGTCTTACTTTACTTCTTCCTAGCACTGCATGCTCCTCTAGGTCTTACTTTACTTCTTCCTAGCACTACATGCTTCTCTAGGTCTTGTACTACAAGACAATCTAAATTAGGATAGAAATATCAAGCAAGCAGTAGGAAAGGTACCACATTCTCCTGAGAGTTACTAAAGCAAACAAGATTTTGCATAAATATTATGAGTCTAGAAACTCATGCTTTGACATCTACCTGTGTCACCTAAGTGACTAAATTTAAATTTAAAATCTTGAAAAATATAAAGATCTTTACTTTCTAGCGTAAAATAAAAGTGTAGGGCTTAATACTACAAACTATGTGAATTAGAAATATTCATAATACCACTGTGATATTGTACTGGGAATAATTAAACTCTGACAATATTATTTTCTATTAGTAAATAATTAAAATTTAGATAAAGCATGCAACATTTTACAGAGCATTCCCACACATTTTATTCATGTTCTCCTAATATTGTTTATTTACGTAGCCAGAGTTCTACAGTCATAATTAGGAAATTAGACTGATGTCCTACTATTAACTAAACCACAAACTTAGATTTCTTCAGTTTTCTCCTGATGTTCTTCTCTACTAGACTGCCATCCAAATTTTACTCACTTAATGTCCCTGTCTAATTGGAGGAACTATCTCTTTTTGACCTTAAAATTTTCAGTGGCTGCTGGTCAGATATAGAGGACATTAATCAACTCCATCTGACTCTATCTGATGCTTTCTTATAGACTGACATGCACTTGTACATTTCACAAAAGTGGTGTTTGTCCTCTTCAATGCATTGTATCAGATGCAGATGTATGATGTTGACTTGTATTAATGATGGTATTTTTCCTGGGTTATTTGATTAGGATAGCATCTTTCAAATTAATAACACTGTTATCCTTGATCAGCGAAGACTTCTGTACCCAAATATGATGCGCATTCAAATCTGTGTTCGGGGATGGAGAGAAAGGAAGAAAGAACTGAACATAACTGAGTCCAGTTCCATCCCTATCAGTACAAATGGATGATTCCCGAGCACTGCCAAGAGTGATCCCTGGTTACAGAGCCAGGAATAAACCCTGAGAACTATTGCATACAACCCCAAAACAAAAAAATGTGTTACTATGTTCTACCATCAATTATATTTTAGGCTGAACTTGGTATCTCAAAATTGGTTCCAGTAGAGCAGATATTTAAGAGAAAGATTTGAACTTATCATGTAATGTGACCCATGGAAGTTTTCTCAGTATGTATGTGAATGAAATTTATAATGTAGTATCTAACATGACAGCAATTCATTTTAATCCAAGAATATAAAAAATGTATCATTTTATTTCTTTTTTTTTTTGCAAACTTCATTTGAGAGTTGAAATTGGGCCCCAGTACACATGGGACTTTCTCCTGTGAGGTTATCCCTTCCCAGGAGATCCTCTCAGTGGTTATCTTTATTTCCCTCAGCTCTACATAATCATGGCTTATGCAGCTCTGAAGCAATGAAGGTGATGAATGGCAGAACGGCCATTTTTCAGTCAATAGAAATTGACATAGAGTCAGAATTCTTTCCCTCGTGGTTACTGAAAAGAATAAGGCAGCATATTGAGCTACAGTTTCTGAAAGCTATTTATTGATATTTTATTTTAAAAGTATTTTTAAATGGGTGGGAAAATTGCAAGAATAGTACCAAATACCACTGTGTGCACTTCATATTTGCAAAGGTTAATACTTTATCTCCATTACTTTCTCATTTTGACTCTTTTCTCTAAATCCTTATCTCATTTATATGATATACATGTTATTATATAATATATACCTATATATCTTTAAGTGAGATTTCCTTAATCTTTCCCTTTCCCTCCCCATATTGCATCTATGTATATATTAAAATATTATTTGTTACTTTTCATATCATTTTGAAAGTCAGATGAAGATATTGTGTTTCTTTACATTTCAGTACCTCAGTAGACTTTTCCAAACAAGGATTTACCGAGGACATGGCCTCATGCACAGTTCTTTTTATATGTCACATGTTTCCAAATAACACCCTTTATATCGAAAATTAAAATTCTGTCATATTTTTATTGCCAGAGGAAAGTCCAGGACCACACCTTGAATTTAGTTCTGTCTCTTTATTTCTTTTTATTTTATTCATTTTTATTTATATATTTTTTTATTTTTTTGCTTTTTTGGGTCACACGCGGCAATGCTCAGGGATTTCTCCTGGCTCTGCACTCAGGAATCACTCCTGGCGGTGCTCGGGGACCATATGGGATGTCGGGCAAAGCAAACGCCCTACCAGCTGGGCTATCGCTCTGGCTCCATAGTTCTGTCTCTTTAGCCGCCTTTAATTGCACTATTTCTTGCCTTTTTTTTTCAATTCCATGCCATTGGCACTATGAAGTGTAAAGGTCAGCTTTTTAATAGAAGGCGGTCCCTCGGTTTGGATTTGTCTGATGCCTTGTGATTAGATTGAAGTCGCACGTTTTTGTCACTGAAGTGCCTTGAGCAAACTTGTAAAGACAGGGCAGTACACACGGCATGAAACAGGTTAAGGAAACCAAGCTGAAAGAGAGGCAAAACGCCCTGAGCTAGGCACAGCGGAAGCCGTTTATACAAGGAACTCTTAGAGCTAGAAATTTTTGGCCAAAGGGTACTGGTGTGGGAAAATTACTGTCTTCGAAGGAAGCAGATACTGTCAAAGCTGTACCAGCACAGTGAGAGTAGTGTGTGTTCCCAGGCACCAGAAATCAAAGTCAGCCAGGTGATAGGGTTCACACATGACCACTCCTTAAAATCCCCAATAGAAAACCAAAGACTGACTCTGCAAATGGAGAAGAGGTGATGCATAATTTCAGAATCTTGCTTCTAATTCCTCTTCTTCTAATCAGCACTAACCATCAAGCTTCAATACATAGCATAATGCTCCCTATGAGCAATTAGAAAAGATATGCAAAACCTAAACTATAAGTCAGAAAACTTGGGCTACGTTTCTAGAGTTACCACCTTCTGGTTCTGTCACTTTAGGCAAATGCTAACTAACCCTGGCAAGTCCCTGAGAAGTCAGGTCCTGATATCTCTCCCTCTCTTTCCTGGTATGGTTCTAGGAATCATTATCACGCTATGTAGAATGTGTGTATGGCTATAAAGTGAGCCACTGCTGGTAAGTCAGACCCAAAGCAAATGAATCATAATTTGTGTTGTGTCTCATGTTTGAAAGTGAAGATGTCTGTGCCTCTCTGTTGTAATTGTTTTCCAAGAAAACCATTTGCTGCTGCCATTTGCCTTTCTTGCTCATACGCCATTACTACTTCTCTGTAGCCTTGTATAAGTCATAAGTAGATGCAAGTTAAGAGTCACATTTAGGGGTCTGGAGTGATGGCACAGCGGGTAGGGCGTTTGCCTTGCACACAGCTCACTCGGGTTCGATCCTCGGCATCCCATATGGACCCGGAGCACCGCTAGGAGTAATTCCTGAGCGAAGAGCCAGGAGTAACCCCTGAGCATCGCCGGGCGTGACCCAAAAAAGCCAAAAAAAAAAGTCACATTTAAGCCATCATTTTATACTATATGGGGAAGCTAGAAGAAAATCAACTTGGTTTTATTAATCTGTTGTATTTATTGACATTTTGCATATCTTCACTTGTTACTTCATATAGTTGACTACAGTTATTTTAACAGTCAGTAAATATCCAGTTGATGGAGCCGAAGTGGTAGCATAGCAGATAGGGTGTTTGCCTTGCATACGGTCTACCTGGTTAAATTCCTGGCATACCAAACAGTGCCCTGAGCATTGCCAGGACTGACTCCTGAGTGCAGAGCCAGGAGTAACCCCTGAGCATTGGCAGGACTGATTCCTGAGTGCAGAGCCAGGAGTAACCCCTGAGCATTGGCGGGTGTAACCCCCAAAAAAAAAGTAAATATCCAGTTGAAAATTAGAATAAGGAAAGAAGATTTTAATGTGTGCATTTTTAATACAGAATTTTTAATACAGCATAGGATTTTTTAAAAATATTATACTGCCGTGAGATATACAATTACAAAGATGCTCATGTCCAGGTTTCAGTCATACATTGTTTCAGCACCAATCCCTCCACCAGTGCCCATTTCCCACCACCAGTGTCCCCGATTCCCTCCCTCTCCCCTAGCCTACCTCTCAGCATAGGATTTTTTAAAGTGCTAGAAGTTAAATATTTTAATATATATTACAGAGATAATATATGATAATATATAATACATATTAAAGATATATAGAGCAAAGTACAGATAGTTAAGATTTAAAAGGTTTCATTTCATTCTGGTTCTTTCCTCTTTTTTTAAGGAAGTAAAGGTGCGAGGAGCCTAGACTTGGTGATATGGAGAAAGTGAATGCTTTCATTAGCAAAATTCAGACAGACTTTCTATTTACATCTCAGTATGGATAAGTAAACGTTGGTTCACAGGCATCTTTAAGCAGCGGTGACTATTATAAAGAACATTTCTTTTTGTACTGTGTTCTTGTCAAATAGGTGAAAAGAAAAATGAGTCCGATTCATAAGAAAATAAGTCACTTTTATTTTGCTGTAAAACCTATTTTATTCATGATTCTTCTATTACTGGTCTGTGGTATTCAAGAATTAATGACACATACCAGATGTCAGGAGTACTCAGCTGAAATATCTGTTTTACAAATACACCCAAGATATGCAGTCAGAAAAGAACCTCTTATGGGAAATTCATTCATTCACAAATATTTTAAAAACCAAAATTCTGTTTAAAAATTGGCAAAGAAGAGGCAGAGAGATACGACAGAAGTTAGGTGTTTGCCTTGCATCCAATCTAGGTTCTATCCCTGGAACCTCAGATGGTCCCCAGAGTCTGCTTGGAATGATCCTTAAGTACAGAGCTAGTAGCAAGCCCTGAGCACAGCCAGGTGTGGCCCCAAAATAACAAAGAGAATTGGAAAAAGAACAAAAAGGCTGTTCATACTTATTTTTGCTCTGGCTTAATGATGACTTTTGATCAATGAAACATGAATTTTTAGACAGATACAGTCATATTCATGAAATCAGTATGTAGATTAAAATCACATTACTGATGAATTTGGTCATTGTTAATTGCCCAGCTTTCACTTTAACTGGTTAATATCTCAGTGTCAGATTGTACATAAACAAATTTCATCTTAGGGCTTACTTGTATCACTTGTATCATTTGTATTCCCATTCATCAATTTGCTCAAGCAGGTGTCAGTAACATCTCCATTTGTTGAGAATGAGGTCCATTATTGTTACTGTTTTTGGCATATCAAATTTACCATGGGTAGCTTTCCAGGCTCTGCCATGGTTCTGGGTTCATCCCAGGAGGCCTAGTCTTTTTCTATCTCAGAATATCAACCACGCAGGGCCCATGGGGCAGAGCCCTGGGTGCAGACAAGCCTGTCTCCTGTCTGCCACCTGCCAATGCAGCTGGACACTGTAGCCACACCTGCAACATCTCGAGGGGCAGGTATCTTAGAGCTCAATGTGCTTTTATTTATTGTTTTAAAAATTCACTTTGTGGGCATTCACATTATGTCTAATGTTTTTATACATTTTTATTTAAAATTTCTATTTGTATGTTGGCAAAATAAGTATTGTGGGAGTTCATACGTGGTTGACCTATGGCCATTCTGTCCAGTGAGATTTCTTTGTTTTATCACATTACTTCCGCATAAGTCACTGTCCTTTTCATGACTTTTTTTTTCATGAATAGCAGAATTGCCTAATTCACATGAAACCATTCTGATTAGCTACAAGTACCCTTTGGAAAAGATGTCCTGATGATTTCCAATCCTGAAATTCTCTATCAGAAAGCTTCCCTGAAACCACATGTATTGTAATCATGTTCTCAAGTACTGACAAAGTACTGGTGAAAAAGTTCATAGCCAACTACATATTTACTGTTTGTTGAGAGAAAAGTCCTATTTAGGAATAAATCTGTCATTTTTTCTTCTGTCCTTTACCAAATCCCTATCACCTAGATGATGAAAGAATCAGCAAGGAATTATAAAATTAGAAACCAGGAAAATTCATTTGCCAAAATACTCTCTTCATTTAATGCATTTCCACCAAAAGTTTTTAAAGATCTTTAATATTTAATTTTTAATAAAAACTTTTAAAGTTATAATTTCAAGGTATTTGTTTTTTGAGAGGTTAGAACACGCTACTGCAGATGTGTTTCAGGTCATATTTTAAGGCAATATCATTTGGTTATTTTCATTATGATATCAGTAATACTTGATGATCTTTTCATTACTGTTGGCAGCTGTTTTGGTTTTCTGTAGTGGTTTCAGATTCCCACACTCAAATTTTCTCTTTTCATCTCTCTGAGGATCATTTCCTAAATCACCCAGAAGTTTTCTGTTTAAAGTAATATGGTCTGTGGATTATTTGTTGGTTTGGGTTGTTTTTCCCCAAAAGTTGATCTTGGGACTACAGAGATAGTGCAGCAGGTAAAACTATACTTAACCACCAGGAGTGATCCCTGCATGCAGATCCAGGTATAAGTCCAGAACACAGTTAGGTGTGATCCAGAAACAAAGCAAAATAAACAATAATAATAAATTCTGGTCCCTTCCTGCCTCATTCAAGACAGGAAATTTACTCTATTAAAGAAGACTCTCAGTCCCTCAAAAGGTAGGTGCCTTTCGAAAGAGGTAAAACAGGAATTTGTCTAAGACAAAATTGAATTGATCCTACATATTTCCTTTCTTGAGCTTATATAAACAAGATCGAAAAGTGGGGAAGAAAATAAAGTGGATGATGTCAAGGAATGGAAAGTAGCATTCTCCAGCGTCATGACCTTAGGGAATAGAAATGCGATACATGCCAGAAGAAACTGTCATAGAACTCTCTGCAGGAACCATAGGGATTTTCCTATTGCTGTGTTGTTTGGTTTGATTCTTCTAAGGAACAATCAATGAGCTTAGAAACCACTCAAGTGGCATTCAGACCATCTGCATCAACCCAACAGTTCAGTATTTGGTGACACCAGATGGTACAAGGGCCATCCCTGTTGTACTTAATGGTACATGTGGTGTAAAGAACTTGGGCCCAAAGCATACAAGTCTAGCCCTTTTAAATCATATTCCTGACCCTCAGATAGCATAGTTTTAATGGACACTGCCTTTTTTTTAAACCAAGGAGACATCAGATTTCACTCAGCATCAAAGCTTCTGCTCATTTTGAAACTTCCTACTGTTTTCAATAATTTGGTAGCTTGTGGCAGGAGTGATTGTATAGCAGTTAGAGCATTTGTCTTGTACAAGGCTGAGCCAGTTTCAATTCCTGGCATTCCATATGGTCTCCCCAGAAAAACCAGGATTATCCTGAGTGCAGGACTAGGAGTAATCCCTGAGCAGTAGTGGGTGTGACCCCCAAAATAAAAAAAGAAAGACAAAACTTAATTTGGTAGTTCTCAAGAAATATAAAGTCCTAGCATTTATATTTTTTATTATGCTGAGATAGTATATATCTTCCCGTAAGTGAGAGGAGCTTTTATTCATATGCATCTATTTTTTAATTTTTTTGTTTTTTAAATACTTTATTATACCACCATGAGATATACCATTACAAAGATGTTTGTAAGATGTTAATATTTGGGTTTCGGTCATACAGTGTTCCAGCACCCATCCTTCCACCAGTGCCCATTTCCCACCACCAATGCCCCCGATTCCCTCCCGCCCTTTCCTAGCCTGACTCTATGACAGGTTCTTTATCTCTTTCTATTTCTCTCTTTCTCTTTCTCTCTTCCTTCCCTTACACATTGTGGATTACAATACATACACTTAGAGGTTGTCATGTGTATCTTTTTGCCTATATTTAATGCTCAGTTCTAGGTTGGTATTAGCACTTTCGACAATTATTAGCACACTGTTCCATTCTCTGTCTTACCTAGCCTCTGACTCCCACACGTTTGTGATAATTTCCACCTTTGACAAGACCTCCTGATCCATGATTCGCCTGACCTTGGATATTGGTATCATAAAATCACAAGCATTTTAATTGTCTGTGCTTCCTTTGGATTGAAGTTCTATGAAATAAAACATGTTTTGACCAATGAAAGAGCAAACATTAAGAACAATTATATGACCAGTCACAGAGCTTTTAAGACTAGTGTAATTTTCTTCTTTATAAGGCCAGATTTTTAAGATTGAAATTTTTTTCATTGGGCACATGGCATGTGTGCTATGTACTTATTAACCATGAATTTGTGATTTAAAAAGGCAAAATCTGTGCCATAGTGAAAGCACAGCAGGTAGATTTTTGCCTTGCACACAGAAAAAAAACCCAGGTTCGATTCCTGGCATCCCATACGGTCCCCACTGCACCACCAGGAATAATTCCTGAGTGCAGAGCTGGGAGTAATTCCTGAACATCGCCGGTGTGATCCAAAAAGCAAGAACAAATATGCAGATACTCCTGTTTATTCACATAATAACTCATATCCATTAAACATTTTCCATTTCTTCTTACAGTGCTCCAAATACAAGCTAATGTTCTTTCTAACACCTTCACATATTGAAACTGAGCAGTCTTGCTGAACATGTAAAATAAAACAAAATTCAGGACTGGACAGCACCCCCAGAGCTGTTTCATTTCCAGTTTGGACTGCTGCATGCATTTTTTGTAAATCTTCTAAAAATAGAAACCTAAGAAAAGATTGCTATTTTTAAAAGTCATTACATTGGTGGGTAGAGAAAAGTTACATAATAAGAGAAATTAGCAAAATAAATATGATTATGGAAATAATTTCTTTAGCCCCAAATTACTGGAAAATTATTATAAAGACAATGTTAGACCATTGTCTTCACTTTTTATTTTTAAAACACAAATAGTTTACTTAGAAGTATATAAATATCATAATCACAAATAATTATCACCTCCCAAATCACACAAAATTGCTTAGAAATCTGAGCATTGTCTCCTTCCCGCAGAAGATGTCTGTGATCGTCTGCTAATGTAATGTGGGTTGAATTAGGTGCCACCTTGCTTTGGACTTTTATTTATTATACAGCCTCCTCAAAGTTGCTCTTACTATTTGTAAATGGTATCCTTATTGCTCTTTTTTTTATATTTTATTATACCGCCGATCACACACATGGGGCAGAGCTGCTACTTGCTCTCCCTGTGCCCAGGTGATCACGAGGCCTCCCGGAGGGATGGTGGGTTCAAGCCCTGGCACGCCACCCCAGCAGAGCCTCACAAGAAGCCAGAGGAACCCCCACACCATGAAGGCCACCGTTTTCCACATCCCAGCTCATCAAGACCCGCCCCTGCTGCAGTCTTTCAAGTCCGCCCAGGAATGCTGATCCAGAGACTCACAGACATGGGGCAGAACTGCTACTGGCTTTCCCTGTGCCCAGATGCTCATGAGGTGCCCAGGAGGGATGGTGGGTTATAGCCCTGGCCCGCCACCCCAGCAGAGCCTTGTAAGAAGCCAGAGGAGCCCCCACACCATGAGGGTCGCCATTTTCCACATCCGGGCTCCCCTCTCCTCAGAGCTCCACCAAGAAGAAGAGCTGATCATAGCCCAGCTTGCGCAGCCACACGGTTCATCAATAAATGCTCAAATTTTAAGGTGACTACAAGAGTATTCCACCCACACGGCAGAGCCTGGCAAGCTACCTGTGTCGTATTTGATATGCCAAATACTATTAAATATTATTGATCTCATTTCCATGACTTGATGGAATGGTTTGAGCCTCTTTATGTTCCTGGAGCGGGCAGATGCCCTTGGGCTATCTCGTATGTAACAGGACATATTGAGATGTTGCCCGCTCAACAAATCCATGATCTACGGAAGACAGTGATACAGTGATATACCACCGTGAGATATACAATTACAAAGATGTTCATGTTTGGGTTCGGTCATACAGTGTTCCAGCACCCATCCCTCAACCAGTGCCCATTTCCCCACACCAATGTCCCCCAATTCCCCCCTCCCCACCACTAGCCTGTCTCTATGCTAGGTTCTTTATCTTCTCTCTCTCTCTCTTTCTCCTTTTCTCTTCCTTCTCTTACACACTGTCGGTTGCAATACATACATTTTAAGTTATCATGTGTATCTTTTGGTCTGTATTTAATGCTCAATTTTATGCTGGTTTTATCACTTTTGACAATTATTAGCACATTGTTCCCTTCTCTGTCTTACCTAACCTCTGACTCATTTTTCCTAACAGCTGCATAGTATTCCATTGTGTAGATGTACCAAAGCTTCTTTATCCAGTCATCAGTTCTCAGGCACTCTGGTTGTTTCCATATTCTGACTGTTGTGAATAGTGCTGCTATAAAAATAAAAGAGCAGTCCGTGTTTCTGTTGTGTGTTTTTGGCTTCCCTGGGTATATTCCCAGGAGTGGTACGGTTGGGTTGAACGGAACTCAATTTCTAGTCTTTGGAGGAATGTCCATATTGTTTTCCAAAAAGGGTGTACCAGTCAACATTTCCACCAACAATGGATGAGAGTCCCTTTCTCCCTGCATCCATGCCAGCATTTGTTGTACTTGCTCTTTTGGATATGTGCCAGCTGCATCTCTCTGATGATTAGTGATGAACATTTTTTCATACACCTTTTGACCATTCAAATTTCTTCCTCTTCAAAGTTTCTGTTCATCTCTTCTCCCCATTTTTATGGGGTTGGCTGTTTTCTTATTGTAAAGTTCTACCAGTACCTGATATACCCTGGATAGTAATCCCTTATCAGATGGGTATTGGGTCAATATTCTTTCCCATTCTGTGGACTGTCTCGTATCTTAAAACATTGTCTTTAAAATAATAGAACATTTAAGTGAGAATTTTCACTAGAGTAAATGAGCATCTAAACTCTTATTTCTAGCTATGAATATTTGTTTCATAAACTTAGTTTTGTTGAGCTATTTAGTGTTTTAGTTATACAAATATAAAATCATCCATATTTCACCAAATGTTAAAAATAATAAACTTTGAAAGTTCCCATTACATGAAACACTCTTCTAAGGAGATAAATTCCAACTAGAGACATTATATTACATGTAGCAATATTAAGGTCTCTGTTAGCTCCTAGAATGAATACAAGTTATTCAATATTATTATATGAATATAGCATATATGAAGCTATTCAATCATAATACACAAGTGGAAAAATATTAATGGAACAAAATGAGATAAAGTATTTTTATTAAAATGCAGTTTCTTAACAATAAATGCAATGACATTTCACTATTTTTCTGGGTTTAGCAGTTAAAGTTGTTATTTCTATCTCTTAGTTTTTATAAACATGTGAGAATTGTTTAAACATCTATTGTTGCTGCTAAACAACTATAACCAAAGACATCAGGAGTGAGCGACCGTATGTATGTGTGTAATTAACATTTCTAATATAGCCTTGGTCAAGGTTTATCAGAAATGTTAATGCTATTTTTAAACTGTATTATGGTAAGTTTAAAAAAAGTGAGACCAATTCAATTGTATTTATTGCATATTTGTACTAGTTATAAAATTATGTTATGCGTTTGATGCTTTGCACTAAAATTGCATACAGTAGAAGTGAGGGTCAGGAGGACTGGTCCACTGCTGGAATCTTGTCAGAGGTGGGGAGAAGGGGAGAGGACAGTTAGGCTAGAGAAGGAACCACTATGACAATGACAGTTGGAAATGATCACTCTGGAAAAGAATTGAGTGTAGAAAGGAGATCAAGGAAAATACATGATAACCTTTTTGGTACTTGTCTTACAAATCATATTGCCCAAAAGAGGACAGGGAGAGAGAGTGAGAGACACACAGAGACAGAGACAGACAGAGAGACACACAGAGACACAGAGAGAGAAGAGAGGTGCCTTCTGTAGACGCAGACTGGGGATGGGTTTAAAATTAAAATCAATTAAAAATTTTAATTAAATTAAAAGTATTTAAATTAAAATAATTAAATTAAAAATAAAGTTGCATATAAGTAACAGTAAGGTAAAATGGGAACTACTTTTATAAATATTTTATCCTTGGAACAACGTGGAAATCTCAAAAAAAAATCTTTAAAAGACTCATGCTGATGCTTTTATTTATAGATAATTTTTAAATACCCCAGTGAAGTTAGAAATAAAAACACTTCCTGGAACTATAATGCAAATGCATTTTCTAGTTGCATATAAGTAAGGTCAAAGAGTCAGCAGAATCAATGATTCAATTATGTATATACTTTGCCAAATATTTGGAAACACTTGAAAGTTTTATCTAATTATTTCATATCTAATTAAAGCATTTGATTATCATTATCTTTTTTATTCTTCTCCTATAGTGTCTGAAAAAGGAACAGTATATGTGTGTGGTCTCATAATATAAAAGTTTGATAATTTGTTGGTTTGTTTTTAGGGCCAGTGAAATTGTAGCAAGCTTAAAATCCCCAATTTATTTTTCTGGAACTATTTGGGGGGAATAACTAGATAATCAACAATATGAATATTAGAAGATTAGAAATTAAACTATAGAGATTAATTTCTACCTAAACTTCTTTTACAGATTCTTTTCTAGACCTTATTTTAAATGTATTGACATTATTTGTTAAATTAATAAAATTCTTCAGACAGGCATATATGTGCTTAATGGAGGTCTTGTCAAAGGTGGAAATTGTCACAAACGTGTGGGAGTCAGAGGTTAGATAAGACAGAGAGGGGAAACAGTGTGCTAATAATTGTTGAAAGGGCTAATACCAACCTAGAACTGAGCATTAAATACAGGCAAAAAGATACACATGATAACCTCTAAATGTCTGTATTGCAAATCACAATGTGTAAGGGAAGGAAGAGAGGAAGAGAGAGAAAGAGATAAAGAACCTTCCATAGAGGCAGGCTAGGGAGGGGGAGGGAATCAGGGACATTGGTAGTGGGAAATGGGCACCAGTGGAGGAATGGGTGCTGGAACACTGTATAACCAAAACCCAAATATGAAAATCTTATGAACATCTTTGTAATTGTATATCTCACAGTGGTATAATAAAATATTAATAAAATAAAAGACTATATTTTCCATTCTTACTAAATGTATTAGAATTTAGCTGAAGCACCCATGCAAAAATCCTCCAGCATATTTTCAGAATTAAGCATATTAAAAAATAAACTATGGGAAAAAAGTTGTTTTTACCATCACAAATTTTTCTAACCTTGCATTATTCTAATTATATCCATGAAAAGAATTAGAGATAGAGAAGACTGACTTTAAGTTCCTGAAGAAAATGAAATGCTATTTTAATTAATTTTGTATTATGCCCCCAAACAGTAATTATATAATACATAAATATCAAAAATGAGTATGATTTTAAGGGGAAGTGTGTCTATCCTTTCTAACATTTATTAAACAAATATCTACAGAGAAAACTAATGGAAATAAACATGTGTTTAGTAAAGTGTGCTACAGCTCGTGGGGGTGGTGTTTGTGTGTGTGTTATGAATAGACCTATTTTTGCAATTTACCACAGGGCCCAATAAAACATAATTTAATGTAAATTGCTTGCTAAATTCTTACTCTCTACAAATTACATCACTATAATATATTTGATTTTGATAAGTTAAATTGATCTTTTGGTAGTTTAGTGGTTTTAAATTTAACATTAATATTCTTCACAACTAAACTGAGAATTATAATCCTGGGTATCACTGTAGTTTTAAACAAATAATAAATTTTATATGGTTTTGTTTGAAATTTTATTAATAAGCTTTTGTTTGATTAATACAAATAAAATGCATAAACAAAATAGCAAATAAATTAACCAATGGGGGGTGTTTGACTCAAACATCTTCCCCAAGGCTCCAAGTCCGTACAGTAGTTTTTGGTGACATCTTCTGGTTATTGTTGGTATCTACAGCAAAGTCAGCACATTTCCTAGACCAAGCTAAATTACTCAACAAACTTCAATTATGCAATAAAGTGTCGTCAATTATAGGCACCCTTGTATGTGTCATTTCCCTAGACGTCATTCATCTTAATGACTGAAAAATATGCCCTTTAGCCAACCTCTCTTTTCTCTTTCTCCAATACCTGTCAGCTACTTATCTACTGACTCTAAAGTATCCCCATTTTTTTAAAGGTAAATGTATGCATCAATGGGTGTTTTAATTCAATTGACAAGAGGAATTCTTCCATAGTGTACATGTCTATCAGATAATTATGTTGTACACTTTATATGTTTTATGTTTTTGGTAGTTTTACCTGTTTTAGGTTTTTGTCAGTTTTACCTATAAAGGAAACTGGAAAAAATTTTACTAACTGGTAAAATAAAAGACCATCAGTGTTTTATTTAAATTATATTTGAAGAAAACTATCATTTGTTGGTGTACTCATGACTAAATATAACTCATGACTAATATTTATTTTCCTCAAACTACGCACATTTGTTATAGTATGGTTAGCAGACACTTGTGAGAATTGATTCTCACTATATTCCAACTATATTAGAGTGATATTTTTACTACAGTACTTTTTCCTTTCCATCAAAACAAAATGAACATTCTTAATAACAAGTCGTTTTCTTCTGAAGAAAGTAGAATTCACTGACATTTTATGGGAAAAGATCGTTGTAAAAGTATTTTAAAAACAACTTTTGCTGACTGTGGGAGGTGGAGGGAATTCGGGCCACTGGGGGTGGGAATAGGACTCCGGTGGAGCGGCGGTGCTGGAACAATGCACACGCTGAAAGCCAATCATGAAGGTTTCTGTAATTGTGGATCGCACAGTGGTATAATAAAAAATTAAAAATAAATAAATAACTTTCATTCTATGATTCGACTTAAAGCACCTTTGATCCTTATTCCAATTCCAATTTGTTTTGCTTATGGAGAATAATAACACCCAAAGCTTAGAAATGTTATGCCTCAATTCCCTTCCTTACTAATTATTAACTACTTTTTTTTCTTAAAGTTTTTTACTTAAATATTTTTTAACTCAAAAAACTGTTTTAACTTAAATTTTCTTAAAAGGAATGCAGGTCTCTAAATTTTCTCTTACTTCTCCAGTGTTTCATGCTGGGTAAAACGAAAATAGCAAACTTGAAAGACTCCTGTGCTCCTGGAGGACAGACCAGGCCACGGCAGCCCACCCCGGCTTCCTCTCAAAGTGGGTTTCCCAGAATCCCCCGCTCTGACCCCCTCCCTCTCACCTCTACCTCTTCCCTGGTTCCTGCCTGACGTTGTGCTGCACTGCACAGTGGAGTTCCTCTCAGGGGTCTTTCTACCCTTAGATGGAGAGAACTTCGAACTCTGTCCTTCCTCCTCCAGGGATACAGATTTGCAACTTGTGGCCTGGTTTGTTTAGAGGAACTCTGACTGTTCCCTGTGACCCCAGGGAAAAGCTCTCCTTTGCTTTCCCTTTTTAAAATCCAAGCTACTGGATCCAGAAATACTGGGAAGCACCCATAACCTTTACTACTATAAGTGATTGTCACCGATTTTAAGAGAGAATGGGAGGGGATTACTAATATGAAAGAAAATATTGTCAGCTAGGTCTCAAACCGAAAGGCAGAGCAAATGCAATTTTCAGTTGACTACCAAAGCCTCTTAGAGAAAGGATGGGGATGAAAAATCTCTCCCAGATGCCTCAGAAAATGTGGGATGTGCCTGGAACTGCAGGCCAGGCTATTTTTGGAGCGATCCAAGACCTAGGGTTGCTTCTCCTGGGGAAACATGTCCTCAGTGATAGCTGGTTATTTGGGGTTGGCGTCGAGGGGCCGACAGTATCGTCCTATAGCTGGTTATTTTCGTGCTGGCGCCGAGGAGCGACGGTATTGTTCGCTCAGTGCAGATCACAGGAGGGAAAAAGGTGATTCTGGGAGCAAGGCTATACAAAACCACCGGAATCATAATACCAGGGCCCAGAGCTAAGTTGCATCTGGTAAGGACAAACACCTTAGAATCTTTCCCTTTACACTTGGGACCAGTCTAGGAGCAGCAGAAATGCCCCTTTCCACCACTGTTCGGTTACTTTACTTCACCTGTTTTCTTATCCAGGCATAACACAAGAAAATACATTAAAAACAAATCCAAAAAACTGGCACCTTCTAGAAAAGGATTCCTCCTTACTTTTCCTGTATGTTCCACAGGATGCCACAAAGGGTGGAACCCTTCAGAATGTCAGGAAATTACTTGTCAAATGACTAATCAGAAATTAGAAAATTGTAGCTGGACTTGAAAAGGTAATTTTCACCCTCTCTTATCTTTTGATTTTAGATGTCCAGAGTTCACCTGTTTTGTATTAGATTATTTCAGTGAGTCTATTAAGAGCACCACTTCGCATCCCATGTATATGAAAGGTGACATAAAGAGCCCAAAGTTTCACATATATTTCTATTAAGGAAAAGGTAGGCGGGTTTTTTAAGGTGCCTTTTCCAAGCTTTAGCTTTATTAATTTAATTTTTCTCTTTGAACAGAGTGTGTGGTGCCCTTTGGGGGCATTTATTAACCAACCTGTAATAATTTCAAGATATTAAAAGATATTATAGTATCTTGTAATAATTTCGAGCCTGATATGTAACCCTGTGGAAGGGACCTACATATCAGGCTGCACGAGACGCCAATCAGGCACTTGTGAGTGTCATTTGTACAAGTGACTTTCCCATTCAATTCTGGTTCCACTGATTCTACGGAGGCCAGGAAAGCGTCATAGTCTCTGAGCTGGATGCAACAACCTTCAGCCAAAGACCAAGCTTTTGTTGTGAGGAAAAGTGGGCCTGATGCTTGCAGCACACAGGATTGGCATTTTATTGGTATAGTCTGTGTGACTGTGACAGTGTTGACTAAATCAAATTCAATTAGCATGAGCTTGCTAATGACTTACAGTGCTTCATAAAGTAGCAATGACAAAGCAGTCTGCCAAAAAAATAAAAATTCAAAAAAGTGCTCCCTGTTTCAGTCCGATTTCCAACTCCTTTTGGTTGCTTTTAAGCATTAAACTTGCTAGCCTGATTCATAGACAAATGGTAAAGAATTCCCCTAAAGAGACTCTTGATAGTATCTGTATTTGGGGAGGGGGAGGGCAGGGAGGTGACCGTTGGCGCTGGGGACGGTCTTCTGTCCTCAGGTACTCTCACTTCCCTGGAGGATACTTGACTGAACAGGGTATCAGAGCTTCGAGGGGAAATAAGGTCTGTGACCAGGGTAGGGTTTCAGTAAAGTTAGAGGCGCCGCTCAGAATGTGTGGGAGGATGGACTGGCCATTATCTGAGCCGCTTTTTAAAGGAACAGGGGGAGCCTTTTTGAGGCCCCAACCGCACCCCAGCAAGACAAAGATGATGTCGGAGCTAGATAGCGACAGGCCTCCCCACTGTTCCTCTGCCGGACTGCTGGCATCCTGCGCCATGCCCAGCTTTTCCTCCCAAAGGATCAGGACAGCTTTGATTCACTTTATCCATCACCGCCACCACACACACACACACACACACACACACAACTCCCACACACACACACACACACTATACATATATATATACATCACCTCCACCACACATGAACACACATACTATATCTAAATACAACATCACCCCTGCCACACACACAACTATTTCATATACACCATCATCACCACACATACACACACACAAACACACAATATCTATATTCACCATCACCCCGCCATACGTGAACACACACGATCTGTATACACCATCACTCCCGTTACACACACACACACACACAAATTCTGTCAGCAAATAGACCCCATGCAGGTCAATTTCAAAGATCCTCCTCAAAAACCCATTAAATAAAATATGTTCTTAATTCAGTGGAAAAGTTTGAGTGAAGAAAAACAGTGTCTTATTATGTCAGTTTATTCCTCTACCTGGTTTTCTTGAATGTCTGTTTTGAATTATCTTCTCCCTTTCACTCCATAGATAACGTCCTTGATATGCTTTTCTTTATGAATTTTAATACTCTATTTTTGCCAGTTGCAAAAACAGGTGAAGTAAAGAGCCCGAAAAGAAGTAACGCATGACATCGGGTAGAAAAAGAACTTCTTTAGTCTTTCAACACTAATCACATCATAGTTCAATCAGATCATTGGAGAAGAAAAACTTACAGTTTTCTTGTTTTCTTGGATCTTCTGTAACTGATAAATTTGTCATGTGTTACTGAAGCTTGAAAATACCACAGAAAAGCCCCAAGCTACCCAGGCAATTGAGAATCCAAGCCTAGAGAGTTGCTTTTGATAGGAATGACTGTATTGACTTCTGAGAATCAAAACAAAAAATAAATAGCAAGTGATGCTCCAGAGAGAATCAATCACACTCAGGTGAAGCCCTCCGCTCTCAGTTGTTGTAAGCCTGACTAAACCCTTTTTCCCCCCCCCCCCCCCCCCCCCCCCCCCCCCCCCCCCCCCTCCCCCCCCCCCCCCTCTCCCCCCCCCAAACCTTTTAAAGTTGGTTGATTCAGGGACTAGACTGATAGTCCAGAAGGTAGGCTGCCTCCTGCGTGTAGACAATGCAGGTTCGATCCCTGGTATCCCACATGGTCCCTTGATCACTACCAAGAGTAATTTATCAATGTAGGGTTAGAAGTGACTGCTGAGTATCCCAAAACTGAAAATAAATAAAGTTGGTTGATTCAGGCAGACAATGATTCTAGATGTGTCAAATAAATGACACTAATAGGGGTTGGGGAGACAGTCTGACTCAATAGCAACGACAATTAGTGTAAGATTACTTTGCTTCTATTATGTCCTTTAAAAAAATCGCCTTGTTTAATCTCTTTTCTTTCTTTTATGTGGGGGCATTTCTGTTAGTGCTCAAGGCTTTCTCTTGGCTCTGAACTCAGGGCTCACTCCTAATGGAGGGACATATATGGTACCCAGGGATTGAACCCAGGTCAGTTGAAGGCAGGTCAGTGCCCTACCCACTGTACTATCACTCTGGTTCCTGACCACTTAATAGTTAGCCTAGATGTAGGAATTATCTTATTTTACAAATCAAAAAATAACCTTAGCGGGAGGTCGGAAGTTTCTCAGTGGTAATATCCACTTGGAAAAAACAGTCCTAAGTGAAGGGAAAAGCTAAATGACGTGGCAGAGGTTCATTTACTTAGAAACTTCCTCTCACCTACAGTAATGGCGTCATGTTCCGTTAACTCTGCTGATCTTTTCATCAGAGGAGGTGAGAAACTTTGTGAAATCGACAAATCACAAATGTCTGCAATATCACAAATGGCAGGACTGGGATGATTTTTAACCAATTGCCTGATATAAAAGTTTGGCTCTTCTACTTTGATTGTAAAACAGTTATCAGTGGTAACTTTATTCACTATTATAGACTTTAAAAACCATTGTATCTGCTTGGACAGTCACTCAGGAATTACTAATCATCTCTTTCAAAAAGGCAAGTTTTAAAAGATCTGGCTGCTAAATTCACAAGGCAGTTGACACAGAATAAAAAAAATAAATGACACCCTGTTTTCTATATTCAAGTTAGGGATTTGCCTCCTGAAGTTATACACACATTAAAAATCAAAATGTAGGTGGTAGGTGGAATAAAAGAGAAGTCTCCCTATGTAAATACTATAGGGAATATTATATTCCACAGAGAAGGAAGGAACAAAGTGAACTCAGAATTGTCTGATGACTGAATGAAATAATGTATCTGAAAGCATGCTGTAAATGAAAAGGCACTGTGAAATCTGAGTTTGTGTTATTAATAATTGTATCACACAAGATTTTGCTGCCTCCATTCTTAATGAAATAAGAATTCGGTCTTCTTCAAGGTTCCTAGAAGCCAAACCAAAGGAGTGTGTTTCCAGAGAAACAAAATATAAAGGTAATTGTGGATATTTAATAAATATTAAACAGCCTCACTATTTGTGGGAAGCTTCAAGTACACGATTAAGTTGCAGGTGATGGTAAAGGAAACCAGCATGAGCTTTAATTATAAAATACTTGTTAGGTTTGATTCCAGTACAACGCAATTACCTTGAGACTTCTGGTTCTAACTCACAAGAGGTTATGTTCTCAAGATGAAAGCCTTTGTGGATGCATGTTAGACTCCATTGTTTGGGACCTTCTACACTGGTTCTGGCTCCTGTCAGGAGCAGCTAATCACCATTAACTTGGCAAGCCTTGCAGGAATTTCCAGCTGTGTGCCAGCCATTCTGTGGCCCGCCTTGAAGTATGGAAACATCACAGAAGTGGGGATAGGGACAGCAGTGACAGACCAGAGCATTAGTTAAGCTTAGGTAGAAAGGGATTTAAAGAGAATCCAAGACTTCGGAATGGACAAAAAGAGAGCCCAGTAGGTGGGAACAAAAGGGATTGTCCTTGTACATGTCGCCATGAGTATAATGCAAACATGTTTTTAAAGACCAGCAAGAAAACCTCTGGATTTCATTTCAGAAAACTACGCATCAGGCTACGTATGACTATTTTAAATTGGAATTTTAATCAGTGTCTTTAAAAGAAAAAAACCTAATATGAAGGAATTGATGGGCTAAGAAAATGCCATTTTGAAGCTCTTTTTAGTTTCATGCTGGTAAGTTTGCAAAAAAGCCTCTTCTGAAGAATATTCTTGCATAATAATAACAGCTAGCATGTAAGTAGTGCTTTGCTACATCGACTGGCTAGTTTATTTAGTACTTATAATGAACCTGTGGGAAACTGAGGTACCCTAAAGCTAATTAACTCTTCTTTGACCAATCAGCCTACATAGGAGTAATCCGTTTTTTGTATGCAGGTGCTCTGAACGAAAACTCTCCCTCTACCTTCCAGGCTAGCACCAGCCACAGTTTCCACGTATGTGTAGGTTATGTAAGACACTGTGTCTGTGCATGTGTTTGTGTATATATAGTCTGTGTGTCTTATGCACTTAAGCAGTTGAGTTTTTCTTTGTTCCTCAGTTTTTTGTTACATTTATATCTTTTTTTTGGGGGAGGGGGAGTCACACCCAGCAAGGCTCAGGGTTTGCTCCTGGCTCTGCACGCAGGAATTTCTCCTGGAGGTGCTCAGGGGACCAAAGGAGGGTCAGAGGAATTGAACTCGGGTCCACCGTGTGCAAGGCAAATGCCCTACCTGCTGTACTATCTCTCTGGCCCTGTTACATTTATAACTATAGATTGCATTTACTTTCTTCACAATGTTAAAATGGTTCAAAGGAGCAGTCCCATCTTCCTTCACAGAAAAGACTTGGTGTGGTGTCTTTTGCTTCCAATTTATTAATGCTTTAAGTTACAATCCAGATCTTAAATGCAAGGTGACCCATTAGTCTGCTTTCAATTCTACCTTGTTTTATTCATTTCATCCTACATTTCCAATAAAAAAAAAGAGCCTGGCAAGCTACCCGTGTCGTATTTGATATGCCAGATACCAGTAACAATTATAGACCTCATTCCCATGACATGATGGAATGGTTTGAGGCTCTTTATGTCCCTGGAGCAAGCAGGTACCCTTGGGCTCTACTTGCAAAAGACAGGTCATATGGAGATGTTACTGCTGCCCACTCGAGCAAATCGACAATGAATGGGAAGACAGTGATACAGTGATCCTACATTTGCAGAGGTAAATAGTACCAGGAGTCATAGGACAAAAATCTTTACAGACGTGCCAACCAATAGGCAAAGAGGCTTCTGTATTTCTATTTAAGAGATACTGGGGTCGATGTGCATTCAGCGATGAGGTGAATGGTGCCTCTTCCCTCAAAAGCTAAACACTTCCTTGGAGGAAGCCGGTAGAGAATACATGTTCTGCACGTCACTGAAATTGAATAGATCCAAGCCAATTGCTAGACTTAAGTCCCCACTCTCCCACTCTCAGTGACTTAGACTGCTTAACCCCAGTTTACAATCCTGTAAAATGGATGCTATGACACTGACAATAAATTTGTAGGAATAATTGAATGAGAACCTTACAAAGTAACAGGTACATCATCACTAAGTATGGCGCCAATGTAACGGTTTCTTTACAATTTTCTCTCTAAACTGAAAGGAATCACATGACCTTTAATGATGGTTGCAAAACTCCCCAGAGGAGTGAAAATCCCAAAACACATTGTCTGACCAGAGAAACTATTCAAAGCTATACACTTTGGCATCACACAAATAAAGAAGCTGAGGGAGCCAGATGATAAGGGCTTCCTTCTCCCTTTCTGGCCTTTGTGGAGCACGGCAGTTAGCTTATGCCTACGGATGAGAAGAGAGGCCTTCCTGACCTTGATTTAGAGCTAATGCATACATGCCTATCTCTTCCCCAGCTAGTTTTTATGCTGTGTCCATTTTATTATATACAAATGTATTGTTTTTATATCATGAATAATTTAGCTGATCATTAAGTTCTCATTTTTTTGCAATTTCTTTAATGTTTATTCTATTATTTTCTTGTCTAGGCTAATAAATAGTAATTTACAGTTAATACCCAATAATATAGTGTATGAGCAATTTTCAATTTCATAGGGCTTTCTAGAAGTCATGCTTAGAGATCTAGAATTTAAATAACTATATAGATATTAAATACAGTGCAATAACAAAATGACCATTTCTTTTCACCATGATAATAATTTCTTTTGAAGCTTTTGTTTAGTTTCTTTAGTTTTGGGTCGCATATTTGAACATTGTTAACAAGCTGAATCCCAAGCACTTTCCTCCCTGAATCACTAAATCATTAAATCACTGAATCACTTTTCCTCCCTGAATCTTCTGAAATTAGCAGAGCTGATTTAACTAACTCAGTGGAGGGGTGGACCATTCCCTTTAGTGTTAAAACTTATAATATCACCATATGCAAAATTTGGCTGATATAAAATATTGAAGTACTGGTTGCTCGGGCCAGACAGACAGTACAGCAGGTAAGGCTTTTGCCCTACATGTGGCCAATCTGCACCTGTTTCGATCCGTGACATTCCATATAGTCCTCGAGCATGTCCAGGAGTGACTCGAGTGCAAAGCCAGGAATAACCCATGATTCCAGCCAGGTGAGCCCCCCCCAAAAAAGTACCAATGGCAAATGAATGGCAGAGAAATAGTCATTTATTTAAACATGTAAATTGCAATCTTGAGAAGCACTTTGTTTCCTATTATGTATTGTTCACACCATCCAAGTGGTATTTTTTCTCATTTTTTATTAAAACACCATGATTTTCAAAGTACAAATTACAAAATTTTTCACAATACAGTTGTTAGAAAGATTTATCATTCAACACCAACCCACCAGCACCCACCAAAGACCCTCATTTCCCATCCCCCGATCCATGCCTGCTCCCTTAGCCAGCACTAATTATATTGACCATTACAGCCCATATATGGCAATGGTATTGATAAAGTCATGACTTTTTTTCCAAGTGGTGTCTTAATGCCAATTATTTGGAATTGATCAGCTAATATTTCCCTGCGGGGTTAGAGGAAGAAGTTTGTCCAATCAGTTCACAGAAAAGTCTCCAAGAAAAGGTTCACGCACTATTGAACACCCAAACCATGACCATGTTTAGTTACCTAAAGCTGTAGTCAAGGTGAAGAGAAGAATGAAGTAATGGTATAGTGAATGTGGGAGTGTAGAAAAAGTAAACGGAACTTGAAGGCACACCTCTTCTTGAGCAGTGAACAAGCATTTTCCATGTGCTCCATTCCTACATCAGCTGGTTAATGAAAGTAATAAGGATGTTCAAGTAAAGATGGGAAAAGATGATTTACTAAGGAAACAAGGTTTGTTTCTCTCTTACCCAGGAACTTGAGATCCAAGACAGTTATTACTATCATATGAATAGTTTGCTGGACATGAATTATTGGTGAGAATGTGCCTCACCAAAATGACCAGAAAAATATCCATCTGCTTGAGTTTGTAGACTTCAAGTAAGAATGCAAGTAAACCAAGGACCTCAACTATGCAAGTGAGCCTATTTCTCCTTTTTAGATATTCTGCTCTCTACAAATGCCAAGTATCTGATCGTTCTGCAAAAGTCCCCAGTCTTTGTAAGCCTGCAGTGAAATTCTCTCTTAATGAAGCGCTTCCCGAGAGCTGAACAACATTGGTACTGGATTCACCACAACCACTAACATTAGAAGAAGGGATGTTGTTATGAAGGACTGTTTGATTCAGTATCTCATGACACTCCTCTAGAGTTTTTGAATTCAGAGATACCTGCTATACACTTTATAAATGTACAGGCTGCTATTTACATTTTAAAAATAGAAGTTACTTTTAGTTCTTGAAATCTGTACATATGAAGTGAAATAAAGAAGTTGCACATCTATCAAGGAAAAAAGATTCCTTGGTTCCTTGTGATGACATGTATATTTTACTGTACCTGCGGTGTTTAGTATCTCTTCTTGAGTTGAGCAGTCTGGATTAAATATTGAATTCCATCAGAAAAATAATATACAAAATAGCATTATGCTTTCAATGAAATATGAAAAGGTTATAATGGGTTTACTTTGTCCCTACTTATCTCCAACAAAACATCATTTTAAGATGGTGTTTGCTATGGGAGTAATTATTGTTACTATCTTTAAAAAAGATTTAGGGCAGAGAGATAGCTAAATGGGTAGGGCACTTAACTTGAACATGGCTAACCCAGGTTCAATCCACAGCATTAGGATGGTTCCCTGAGCCCCAACAAAAGTAATTCCTAGGGGCAAAGCCAGTGCTTACTCCTGAGCACTGCTGGGTTTGGCCCAAAACAAAAGATTTTAATGTTTCATTATACACATATATATGTGCTGCATTTAATTATTTATCTACTATGTATATAGTGTTCAATTCAGTTGAAGTAAATTGGTTTGTAACATAACAGTATGCTAATTTCAAGTTTTAAGGCATGCAACATTATAAATCTCTAGATTATATATGTATATATGTAGATAGATAGATAGATATAAATCTTACAAGTGTTCACCACCAAAATCTAGTTTCAAACATTTGACACATAATTGATTCTTTAAGAAAAGTGTATATTTATTTACTCAGCTCCCTTTCTCATGTCCCTCATAGCAACCATAAATATGTTACAACTAAGAATCGTGTTTTGTTTCCTTTTATTTTTATCATTGGTTTGGGTTCTTTATCCTCCACATACAAGTGAAATCATAGTTTGCTTTTCTCCATATGATGCACTTCTTTTTCTTATTTATTAATTTGTTTGTTTGCTTGCTTTTATTTTGTTTTGGGGTGACATCCAGTTGTATTCAGGCTTACTCCTGCCTCTGTACTCAGGGATCACTCCCGACAGTGTAGCAGGGATCCCTGTGGGATAGGGGGAATCAAAAAGGACCACTGCAAGACAGCAGCCTGCCGGCTCCACCCTCTCTCCAGTCTCATCCATGTTGTTGAAAATGGAAGAATTTATCTTCCTTTAATGCTATGTAATATTCCCTTTTTTTTTTTTGCTTTTTTGGGTCACACCCAGCAATGTTCAGGGGTTACTCCTGGCTCAGCACTCAGGAATTACTCCTGGTGGTGCTCGGGGACCATATGGGACAGGCCAGCCGCGTGCAAGGCAACGCCCTACCCACTGGGCTATCGCTCCGGCCCCTGCTATGTAATATTCCATGTGTTACATATGAGACTTTCTTTATCCCTCATCTGTTCATGGGGACTTAGACTTTTCCCGCTCTTGGTGATAGTGAATAATGTGACAATAAACAGAGAAAGGTGCATGTATCTCTTCAAATAAGACATTTTCTATTACTCATGCCACTGCACTTTAAAATCATTTTTTAAAATGGATTCATTTAAAATGGATCCTTTTTTCTTTAAATGGATTCGTTTTGTAGCTATTACAATGTGCTTTGAAGGATAGATTATAAGTGAAAAAGCTCTATGTTCAAGAGAAGGCATAGATTTGACCATTTTAACCCCACTGCTCTGGTTCCGGTAGGAGATTCTACCTCTTATTATGGAGAAGGCACATTATGCCACACTGTGTCCAGAATGTCCAGTCACACAACCTGTGCCCAGTATGCACAGCCATAGACACTAGGCTCTCCATGGCATCTGGATCGGTACAAAAATGAAATGTGGGCATTTCATTTCTCGTTTCGCTTCACGCATCCTTTTGGATCCTAAGTCTGAAAAAATTCTCACTTCAAAAACTCACAGAAACCTTCATTTTAGTGAGTAGATGTAAATCTAGGATTCATTTCAGTGTAAAGCAAAGAGTCATCTCATTGTTTAGCAAATTAAAGAAAATTATTATGGTCTCGGTAGAGGATTTATAAATCATTTTATGAACAAAAGACAAACAGAATCTGCAACCTCTCAGGCAGACCTCAAACTGCTTATGCCAGAGTATCTTCCAAGGACAACCCCCTGCATCTTCTTCCTCTTCCTCCTCTTTCTCTTCTTTCTTTTTCTTGAGTCACCGTGAGATGCACAGTTACAAAACTCTCTTGATCAGGTTTCAGTCATACAATGTTCCAATAACCATCCCTACACCAGTGCACATTTCCCACTACCAATGACCCAATCCCTCCCGCCACCCCACCCCCATGCCCAGCCTGCCTCTATAGCAGGCACTTTATCTCTCTCGCTCTCTCACTCTCTCGCACTCTCTTTTCTTCCCTTTGGCATTATGGGTCACAGTACAGATACTGAGAGGCCATCATGTTTGGTCTTTTACCCACCTGTACATGTCACTGATGATCTATGAAGCATCTGTCCCTGTTCTTCCTTTTTCAGTCATGTACATGGTTCCAAATATTTCTTTGTTCATTTGCTTTGCTATCTGTTGATATTTATTTTTAATAAAGAAACTTACAAAAGTTGTCCCCAAAACTGTTATTTATATACAAGATGGACCATTCAGATCACTAACTCATTTTATTCTTCCCTGGATGTGAGGGCTTTTATGGTTGGGGTACAGCATCTCAGAAGAAAACTCTATGTAGCATTTTTAAGCACTTTTTTTTTTAATTTTTTGCTTTTTATGTCACACCCGGCAATGCTCAGGGGATACTCCTGGCTCTGCACTCAGGAATTACTCCTGGCGGTGCTCGGGGGACTATATGCGATGCCAAGGATCGAACCCAGGTCGACCGCATGCAAGGCAAATGCCCTACCAACTGTGCTATCACTCTGGCCCCAGCACTTTTTAAAGGTAGTCGTTGATTCCTTGCATTCTATATATTACTTCTAGTGGACTCCTACAAGCTAAAAATGTCTTTTCCTTATTTAAGGTGGAATTGACCTGTGACTAGTCCAAAATTAAACTCAGTAGCACTTGTCACTTGTCTTCCCCTTGTTCATGGATTTGCTCCAGGGGCGCCAGTAACATCTCCATTCGTTGGGAATGAGGTCCATTATTGTTACTGCTTTTGGCATATCGAATATACCACGGGTAGCTTGCCAGGCTCTGCTGTGGCTCTGTGTTCATCCCAGGGGGCCCAGTCTTTTTTCTATGTCAGACCATCCGAAGGATGTGAGTTATTGTTAAACTGCTTAACATTGTCTCAGTAGCACACAGACTAAAAAATTTTGGTATTGATATGTTTACAAAGGTGTTTCTGTGTAGCCTAGAAGTTCAAATGTCTCTGTGTAGCATACAACTTCAAATGTTCTGCCTTTTGAAGGAAATACCTTTCCCTTCTCTGTCCCCCCCCCCTTTTATTTTGAGTTTGGACCCCACCCAGCAGTACTCAGGAACTTATTCCTGGCTTTGTACTTAGGGGGTTACTCCTGGAGAGACTCAGAGCAATGCTGGGGTGCCAGGATCAACCCCAGTTCTGTCATGTGCAAGACAAGCTCCGACTTGCTGTGTTATCACACCGACCCTCTCTATGTGAGTCTTGGTGGTCATAAACACTCTTTCCTACATTGATGCTATGAACGGACAGTCTCAAAATGAAACTATAAGTGAATGATCACACAAATGGGCTCTTGCTGGTAGACTCAGTGTAGCAAATCATACGAAATTTTATTTTCATCCTCTGTGTAGTGCTACTAATTATAGGCTTTTCTGTTATTTTAGTACCAGCCATGTCGTTTCAGCAGTACTGTAAACAGTGATGGAGAATTATTTGGTGGCAAATTGTCTAAGGTTTTCAGCAAAATATTTCACCTTGCTATGCCATAATTTATTTGTGAAAGTGTATATTATGATATTATAACCACTTATAAACTTTTGAGGATTAAATAATAGATGAGACAAGACTTACAATGGTGTATAAAAAGCAGCCATTTAAATGTTGATTTCTTATTATTTCTTTCACAAACTTAATGCGTTTTAACTTTGAAGAGCTGTCTGGGAATTTTACTCCACCATTCATTGCACTAGAAAGTTATTTATTGTTTCAGGAGTCTACCATTCTTCACGACAATTCAGTATGACGGAGGATAAAAACCACTGCACTCACTACTCAATAACTTATTCTACTTAAAGTCATTGTTCAATGGTAATAGAGAAACATGCTCTGCAACTGCTCTGGTTCTCTCACCGGTGTCTGCTCTCAAAGATCCCCACACTAATGGGCTAAAGTAAAAGGAGGACAGAAACAGAATGAGTCTGGGGCTTGCCGTTAAGTTAAGATCATAGTTAAGTGGCAGAAAGCGTCTATCCCTGGTAATGATGACCTACAGATGTAAAATTGTTTCATTGATACTAAACATGAGTGTATAAAAGTAATGCTGTCAACCTAGCTAAGAGAGATGCCACACTCAGTGCTCTGAGGACTGCATCTCTTTTTTTTCCCCCAGGGGAGCTTCACATTTTTTTAAAATTATGTCACTGTGGGTCAGACATTACAAAGTTGTTCATGATTGTGTTTCAGTCATACAGGGTTGCAGCACCAGTGCACATTTCCCATCACCTTATCTCCAGTTTTCCTTCCCCGTCTCACGCCATCTGCCTCTATGGCAAGCACTTTTCTTCTCTCTAGCTTTCTCTCTTCTTTCGCACATTGTGGATTGCAAAACATGTTTTGAGGGGTTATCATGCACATCTCTTTATCTACTTTCAATACTCAATTCTAGTTTAGCATTGCCATTTCCAACTATTATTGAGAGACTGTTCCCTTCACTATCTTGCCTATTCTCTGCCCCACATTCTTGAGGTAGATTCCAACCCTTGTCAGTTCCTTCTGGACCCTGTTTTTATTTAGCCTCTC
The DNA here is from genome assembly GCA_021461705.1 of Cryptotis parvus. Taxonomy (NCBI): domain Eukaryota; kingdom Metazoa; phylum Chordata; class Mammalia; order Eulipotyphla; family Soricidae; genus Cryptotis; species Cryptotis parvus. The sequence continues at coordinate 121,507 of JAJIBD010006146.1, forward strand.
ATAATATATTTTTTATATTCCACAGATTAATTTGGCCATTCTATGCCCTTTTTTCTTCTGACTTTCACTCAGTATGATACTCTCCATGTCCATCAATTTGTAGGCAAATTTCATGACTTCATCATTAATAGCTACATCGTATTCCATTGTGTAGATGTACCATAGTTTCTTTATCCAATCTTCTGCTCTCAGCAATCAATTTGTTTCCAGATTCTGGCTATTGTGAATAGTGCTGCAATGAATATAGAAGTGCAGGTGGTGTTTCTGCTGTGTTTTTTGGGTCCCCAGGGTATAGTCCAGGAGTGATATTGCTGGGTCAAATGGGAGCTCAATTTCTAGTTTTTGAGGAGTGTCCAGTTTGTTTTCCAAAAGGCTGGGCCAGTTGGCCTTTTCCCATGAACATTCCCATCAACAGTGAATGAGAGTCCCTTCCTCCCTGCATCCATGCCAGCACTGGTTGTTCCTGCTCTTGGATCTTAATGCCTTCTTTAAATATCAGCACTAATGCAGGGATCTAGCTAGAGATATTCAAAGTAATGGTAAAGTTGTCAAACTATGCACAAAGTGAGGTCCAAAGATTGAATATATATATTGTCTTGTACAGAAAATGTGGTATTTTTCAAATTACTGATTAGATTGATGGACTTTGATAATTGTAGATCCTTGCCACGAACAGTATAGTTTAGGGGGACAGAATGATAGTACAGTAATTAGGGCACTTGCCTTGCACACAGCTGATCTGGAGTCAATCCCTTGAACACCTTATGGTCCTCCCCAAGCCCATTAGGAGTAATCCCTGATCACAAAGATCAAAATGAACTTTGAGCAAGGTGGGTGTGGCTCCCTAACCCCAGTTCAAATGAAAAGTGCAGCTCAGAATATGCCCTACCTTAAAAGTAAATCTCTTCATTACAAATTTTGAAAAGTAGTCTACTTCAATCTAAAAAAAAAATAGCAGGGACCAAACAGTAATATGTGAAAATGCAGAGGGGGTTGGGTATGTCTAAAGGTTGAATAAAATATTCTACATGGAACAATGCACTTTCATAAAGAATATAAACAAGTTTCTGCTATCAGGTATTTCAGCCAGGTTATAAATTATTCAGGGTTTGTCAAACTGAAGATCTGTTGCCTTTCAGTAATCTTTGTAAATCATCGCCCTCTTTCTGAATTCTAAGTATTAGAGGGAATGCACGGGAGAGCATTTTCTGTCCTTTGCTTCTATTACCATTAGATCAGAAAACTTCATTGGTACTGTTTTAGAAGCCAGTTTTGTCTTTCTTCCTTATGAGAAGTACCTCTAGCTTTCAACTATTTTAGATTTGTGAATGCTATCACTTAATTTTTTCTTATCCTGTGTAAGTGTATGAGCGTTATTTTTTCTTAGCAGATTTACCCTTTTAGAGCAGCTTTAAGTTCATAGTGAAATTGAGGGGAAGATGCAGAGATAACTGCTGCTTCCAACAGTTCATCATCTTCAGTATCATTTTACTAATATCAGCATCATTTACCAGAATGGTACCTTTTTTTTTAAACTCAAAAGCAGTGCTTTATTTGAATTTTATAGGTAAGAAAAAAATCTTATCATAATAAATTAGCAATAAGTGGAATCATAATTTCATCATGTTGTCAAGCACATAAAATTATAAAACAGTGTCAATATCACATTTTAGTTATAGGTAAATAATATTTTAATACAAAGATATTTGGTGTTCAATATTTTACTTCACGAAGAAATCAAAATTCCCTACTGACCATTCAAAAATCACTGTTGGCTATTCAATTTTGAAATATATTTAGAATTTAGAAAGAAAATGTCACCTTATTCAAACAAGAATAAAACTGAATCAGAGACAGTACAGCAGATAAGGTGTTTGGCATGTAGAAGAGGCAGATTTGATTCCATATGGTCCCCAAGCATCACACGGAGTACTCTCCAAGTGCAGAGTCAGGAGCAATCCCGCAACATTACCAAGTGTTGCCCAAACCCAACCACACCCCCAAATAAAGAAGAATGAAACCACATCAACAAATTATAATTACCCAATGCCCATAATTTACCTTGTAACTCACCCTTGCTGCTACACATTCTATTGATTTGGATAAATACCAAAAAAGCATATCAATCATTCTAATATTTTTATAGTGTTTCCACTGCCATAAAATGTTTTACTGCCCTTTTAGTCTTCAACTCATCTCTCTCTCTTCTTGCCCCATATACATCACTCTTTCATGTGGAGGATAATAACACAAGAAATGTCCATAATTTACCAGTGTTAATGATCCATAGATGCAAATGGTACATGAAATTCTAGAAAGATTGTGTTTTATTGAAATGTGCTTCAATTGTACTTCAATTGTTTTATTGAATGAACTTCAATAGTGTTATTGATTAAAATCAGTATTACACTTATTTTTGCATTATTATTTCAGGAAAAATATGTGTGTATGTGTATATATATATACATATGTATGTATATGCGTGAGGTTTTGTATATGTATGTGTTCAAAGATACTAATTTGACCTATACTTTTTCTGTTTCAATAATAAAGCACTCCACTTTATCACTGTATCACTGTATTCCCGTTCATCATTGATTTGCTTGAGCGGGCGCCAGTAGCATCTCCATATGTCCTGATTCATGCTAGTAGAGCCAAGGACATCTGCTTGTTCCAGGAACATAAAGAGCCTCAAACCATTCCATCAGGTCATGGGAATGAGGTCTATAATTGTTACTGGTATTTGGCATATAAAATAGGACATGGTTAGCTTGCCAGGCTTGCTGTGTGTGTGGTATACTCTTGTAGTCACCTCTAAATACAGCTTTTATTGATGAACCAGCGACCACCTGCAGTAGTGCGAGCCGGGCTGTGATAGGCTTTTCTGCTGGGTGGAGTTCTGACGGGAGGGAAGTCTGGATGTGGAAAATGGAGGCCCTCATGGAGTGAGCAGTTGTCTGGCTTGTTGCAAGGCTCTGCTGGGGTGGCAGGCCAGGGCTAGAACCTGCCATCCCTCCCAGGTGCCTCGTATGTGGCTGGGCACAGGGAGAGCTGGTAGCAGCTCTGCCCCATATCTGTGAGTCTCTGGATCAGCATACCTGGGCTGGACTTGGAAAAAGACTGCTGCTGGGTGGGTGTCAATGATTGGGCTATGATAGCCTCATCTGCTGGGTGGAGTTTTTCTGGATATTGAACGGAGTATCTTTTGACTTTTGCTCAAATTTTCACCTTGTGTTTGCCAATCTATTCTTGGTGCGTTCCAACTGGCCATGTTGCTCTCCTAGCTCTTTTATGATTTCTGAGCCAATCTGTCAGTCTCTGTGGCAATCCGATGAGGATGCTCAATACTCTGGGTGGCCCAATTTAGGCTTTCAGTTCCTTGCAGAAGCAATGTCCTTTGAGACTGTAGCTGATTCATGTGCTCATTCTCTACTGTGTATGTGCCATATTTCATGTCTCCTCGGCCCCATGTGCAGCTGTCAATGGTGTGCTTTTCTTCACCTCCCGATGGAGTTTAGCAAGATCTTTCCAGTAATTTAGAAGTTTAGACATCATAGTATTTCGAAAAGACTGTAGGAGTTCAGCTTACATTGATCCATAGTGCATGAATGGATGGTTTCATAATTTGGGTTTTCGTTGGTCAAACGCTTCAATATGCAAATCAGATACTACTCATACCAATTCTCTTCTGACTAGTTCCCAGTAAACTAGACTGGTCTGTACTAAATATTATTGTATCAATTCACTTGTATCATTTGGCTTCCCGTTGTTCATCGATTTGCTCAACTGGGTACCAGTAATATCTCCATAGTCCTGTCACAAGCTAGTGTAGCCCAAGGGCACCTACTCACTCCAGGAACATAAAAGCCTCAAACCATTCCATCAGGTCATAGGAATGAGGTCTAAAATATTCAGAATATGTAAAACAGTATAAATGGATTTTGTGGATTTAGCAAACCTTTGGTATATTTGTTCTATGAAAAAAAACATTGACCTTAACAAACTCAGGTCAATAAAGTTTGGTGTTTGTCTCAAAAGAAATCAATGCTCACTTTCTTTTACCTACACATAAACTGATGGTCTTAAGAGCCAAGGCTTGTGATGGAAATGAGTTTACCGCTCATCTTAATAAATGCATTTTAGGGGCCAGGAGCGATAGCCCAGCGGGTAGGGCGTTTGCCTTGCATGCGGCCGGCCTGTGCCAGCGGGTTCAATCCCGGCATCCCATATGGTCCCCTGAGCACCGTCAGGAGTAATTCCTGAGTGCAGAACCAGGAGTAAACCCTGAGCATCGCGGGTATGACCCAAAAAGCAAAAAAAAATGCATTTTATAAAATATAATATTATTATTACAGATCAACATTCAGTATAGGTGGGTATTTATTTAGAACAAGAGCATTATACTCTTCATTTTCTTCTGAAAGAAAACAAAAACATTTCTTATTCTTTTTAGACCATTAGTACATGAAATAGTACATTCACTACATAAGAAACTCGCAGCTTTTAAGCTATCAATGGCATCTTGTGTAGTCAGCCAAGTGCATGTATTACCTTGTTGTGGGATTGCAACATGATTCAAAGCAAGATATCTTTTAAACCTCAGAAGAAAACAGTCATATATTTCTCTGGCCTGCTTTATTATTAAAATTTCTGATTTCTTCTTGTTTTCCTTTGGATTTGGCTCTGGCCAAAAGATCAGTTTTACTAATGACAAAGACAGTTCTTTACTGTAAGGAATGATACTTTTATGTGTACACTTAACAAAAGAATGATCCTACCTATAATTTTTTGTTTAAAATAAAACATAGGTAACTGTCACAGAGAAGTGCAGATTGAACTGACTGACATAATGGAACACCCTTTTGGAAAATCATCTATGTTTAAATCTAATCTATGTTAGATTTAAAAATAATCTATGTTTATTCTTTGGAACGCTTAGTTCACAAGTTGATCCAATAGCAGAATTTACTAATTTTCAAATAGTAAGGGCCCAAAGTGAAAAGAACTTGTCATCCTAAAGTAAATTTAACTGCGGTTCTGCATCTCTCCCCCAATCCTGGAACATGACCACACGCTGACCACATCAGGCACACTTTGCTCCCATGATGTAGTTTCATTTTCAAAACAGATCCCTGATAGTTCATCAACAAAATCCCAGACCTGAACTAAATTCAGATCCTGACTTTGCCACCTACTTGCTCTGAGATGTTATACAAATCACCGTGTAAGACCCAATATTCTTACTAGGATAAGATTTTTAAAAAGAAATGTTTTCTGTAAATAGAATAAGATTATTTTAAGCTATCTCTATCGCTGAAAAATTTCTATTCTAGCTCACAGAATAATTGGAAAACTTAAAATCATCGTTCATTATACAGAATGCTTCTAGCAAAATGCCTACAATGTGAAAAATATTTCTTTCTTTTGCTTGCTTTTCTTCCTCATGCCTCCCATCCATGAGATCAAATTACAAGGGAAAAGAATACTCTATAGAATGAGACCACTAAGACTTGCTGCTGAGCTGGTTGCTGTGTCCTGTCCCAAAGGCCAGCAGTGCAGTTATCCCTTAGAGAAGGATTTTCAAACTCAAAGACTAGGTTGGGTCTCCAGTTATGCACTTGCTATTCTCCTTTGCCAGCAATTTTACATTGACTATTAATGATTTCATTGTAGCTGTGGGTTTTGTGAGATGCTGAAAAAACATGCACATTTGTGTCAAGTCCTGAGTGTATCAACTCCGATTCTACCTTCCCTACTTACTGTCTGTGCAACCTTGAGCACATGGCATGGTTTGCCTCTGCCACGGTTTTCTTATGTGGAGCAATGCATGAAAATATCAGTCACTTATTTCAATGAGATAATATATATTAGTGTATGTGTACACATATATATCAACCTGATATATATATCAGATATATAGCTGATATATATCACAGTATATATATCTGATATATCACAGATATATCAGATATATATGATATACATACATATATATATGATATATATGATATACATATATATATATATATATCAGATTGCCCTCGAGATGTTGCAGGTGAGGCTGTGATGCCGAGCTGCGATACAGGTGGCAGACAGGAAACAAGTTTGTCCACGCCCAGAGCTCTGCTCTGTGGACCCTGGATAGTTGAAGGTCTGACATAGAAAAGACTGGGCCCTCCTGGGCTGAAGCCAGAGCCACAGCAGAGACTGGCAAGCTACCGTGGTGTATTCAATATGCCAAAAACAGTATCAATAATGGATGTCATTCTCAGCGAATGAAGACGTTATTGGTGCCCACTCAAGGAAATCGATGAACAATGGGAAGACAAGTGACAAATGACATATATATGATAGTTACATCTTATGTGTGTATACATATATATGTGTGTATGTATCTGTATATATGTGGATATGCACACATATAAACACACATAAGATATAACTATCATAGTGTTTATCATAGCATAAGGTCAAGTATATCAATTAGTTCTTCTACCTAACAATTACGTTACTTAGACCTTATCTAAAAAAAAATATAGCTTATAGTGTTTACAATCCTCTGTGGTACATAATAAGCTCTGAATCTGAGAAATACTAATAATGATAGTAGAAGAAGAAGCAGTATTAATACTCAGAGTACTAGTACCAGCAATACTTACTGCTGAACTGGAAGACCATCTTTTTGTTCATCACACTAAATCCCTGATTGTAACTGGCTCATGACCAGCACTCACCTCTGTTTGTTTACAGGCTGATTTTTTTTTTATACATTTGGGTGTTTTTTTAAAAGGTTGAAGAACTGTTTTAACTGATACATAAATATAAGTGACCTCTGTAAGGCATTCAGATTCTATCGTTTTTTCATTGTATAATTTTGGGAACTTTATGTAGCCTTCATTATCGCTCTATTTCCTTACCTATAAATGGTAGTTTGTGATGTTAATTAAATAAAATAATATCTCTGTAAGGCAAATCATACTGACATGAATACAATAAGTTTGTCTTTGATTTGTTATCCTGCCATTAAAATCACTTGCCTATCCATTTCTGTGCTCTAGTACGCACTCAGGCTCTGAAGAGTGTTTTGTGAGTATATATTGTTGCTCTTTAGGAGCTTATGGTAAGCTTATGTATGCTCACTTTAACAATCTTCATAATCTAAGAAATAGGAAATTCCAGATCCACTGAATAACTATGGGAAAGTGACATAAAGAAGTCATCTTCTACCAAACCCTAAGTGCAATGAGATTTCTACCTAAATTGAATTTTTATAAAATGAACTTCAAAATAGATTAAGCTCCCAAAATTCAATTATCTTTTTATTACATATTCAGGTGAATGAATGGCTTTCCATTGTATGAGTCAATATCTGTTCAAAAGGCAAAACATTATTGTCTTCTATTCAATTCTCTTTGAAGGAAAGTCATTGCTTTTAAAAAAGTACACAAAAGCTACACACTGTAGTTTCAAACAGAAGAAAACTAGATTGATAAGAAATATTTTTGTGAAATATACCCAGAAACATTTTCATTTAAGGTGGATAGCTCATACTAAATGTGCAAAAATCATAAACTCCTGATCACTCCTCTGATTATTTATTTGCCTGCCCTAGAGTGATATTAATAGAATAATAAATAGGTGCTTTTATGGAATTTGAAATTATTTTTCACATAAAGCATGTTTTTCTCCAAGGTGGATTTACCTCAATTCACTGACAGTTGGAAGTCATATGTATTCCCATTCAATTGTTTACATATTAGATATTTGAGTAAGTGAAGTACATTTTATTTATTAATGTACATCTAGTAGAAGAGAACTTAAATCCAACATTTAACTATGTTTATGTTTTCTTCATTTCCAATGCTTAGAATCTTTCCCAGAGGATATGTATGTGAGTGAGAGAGAAAAAAAGAAATAGATGTAAGATGATTGCAAAATAGGAAGAAATTACTATCTACAACAGCCAGATTTTATAGTTAGAAACTGACCAGAAGCATCTGTGTTAACTCTTCTGTAACATGCTTAAGTGTTCACTGAAAAATAAATAGTGAAATAGCAGGACCAGACTTACTTCTTGCTGGAGTAGTAGAGAATAATTTATTAGAAATGAAGACTCATGCATCAGTGCAGATTTCAGAATCTACATTTCTAAAAATGCTTTAAGTGTTCTTCAAATTTTAGAAAGCTGTTCCCCAAGGGTTTCTCACCTAGGTCACCTCCAAATTCTCGGGTTTTTGTAATTGGGGAGGAAAAATAAAAGCCAGGGATATCACAAACAAACATTCAGGAGCTGAAAAGATAGTTTGGCATTTGCTTACATGAGGTTGGCCCTGGTTGGTACCCCTGCATCCCATAGAGTCTCTCCTCAAATACCCCTGCCTCAGGCCACCAGGAGTGATCCTTGAGAGAAAAACCAGGAATAAGCCCTGAGTACCTCTGGGTGTGGCCCCAAAAATAAAAACAAAGAAATATTTGTCTTACACCATTCACTTCCTGGACTGTGAGAAGTAAAGTATCTGAAAGTTGAAAGCATATATTATCTGTATGTATTTGGGGATAGCAACAGAAATGGTCTGTAGGAGCTTTTGAAACTTAAATGGTTGGTAGGAGGGACTATAAACCTATGAAAGACCGTCCTAAAACCACAAGTGTAGGTTAAAGAGGAGAGGGCTCTATAAGGATCTGGATCTTTAGAAAGTAATTTTTTGTCTATAAACTATTTATTGAACACATGAGAGTTGCAGCAACTTTCTGCCCACAGTAGCTTCAAGGCCTTTCCAACTTTTAACAATTCACATAAATAACCATCTCGTCCCCACCCCACCCCGTCTATCCATAGCTCAACCATCTGGCAGTGTCTTCTCCAGATGCAGTCAGGAATTTAGTTTAGTGTAACACAACAAATATTTATTAATTGCCACCATAACCATAACTCATTTTAATATTAATAAATGAAACCTCCAAATAGCCGAAGCAGGTGACAAATTTTGTTATGGGAACTCATTATTCTTCTAAGTATGGTCTGAAATTGGTGTTTATTTTTATGTATCTGTTTTCTTCTACGTTATACACAATTTCTGCTAGCATTATTATCTGATTTCTATGAACTGAACAGAAAGAGTGGATGGGAGTAGATAAAAAGGAAGTGACAGGACAGTAAATGTTGTTGCTGCAGGAAGCACAGAGACCTACCAGGAGAAAATTGTACTTCTTGTAATAAAAGAACAGCACCTAAGAAAAGAAGACATTCGACCTCAGAAAGCACAACCATCTGGGACCATTTTTGTATAGATTCCAATATGTCCATAAACCCCACAAGACATGTCTATTAACCATATTTATATGCCAAGAGTATGCCAGTGTCACTGATCCTTTCGTGAAGGTTCACTTCACAAAAAAGCTAAAGAACATTCACATTCAATAATTTTTAAAAAACAGAAGTTACTTTGCATCCCTTCAAAATTTTCCATGCACAAGGATTCCAGTAGAAAAATTAGGCAACTAACGAAGAGCATTTTAGGAGAACTTGCAATGACCCAAGATATACAATTCTGGACATGAGAGTCTTTTGTGTATTTTTAAAGGATAAACTTACTTAATGTAACACCAATAAGTTGAAATAAGAAACTTGCTTTATACCTTATGAATTTTGCATGATGAAGCTTTTGCACCAGCTCGTCGTTGTACAAACATTAAGTAGCATTTGCTCAGGACACATCTACAGACCTGAAACTGATTCATAACTTCTTACAATTCAATGCTCATTTTAAAGTTCTTGAGGGCTCTTTCAATTAAACTTTCAAGAAGGTCCTAATAAAAGAATGACTACCTTTATGCAGCAACTCATATTCACATTTATACCAGAAATATCTGGTATAAAGTATCACCAAAAATAGCTCTATATTGTTATATAAAGTATCATGATAATGTGCATGTTGGTGTATTTAATGCAAATATATGTTATCCAATACATTTAATAGAAAAATAGAGATAGAATGTTGCAATATGCCAGGACAAAGTTTATAGAAATAGCTGCTAAACCTCCCCATGTTTAAAGAGAATTCTTCTTTCTCTGGGAAGCAGATTTGCATTTTATATTCTTCTATACATCTCTGCACTCTATGAAGCTTAGTGAAGAACACAACATGCACATATATCCAATAATATGGGCATTTCCATAAGAAAGGAAGGAAGAAAGCGAAGGAGTGAGAGAGGACTGGGGGAGGGAGAGAAGTTTGTTCGTTGATTTTTTTCCATTACCACATGGTTTGTTACCTTTTCTTCATCCAGCTCCTAAAAAAATATGTTGTTTCTCTTTGTTTCTCTTTTTTCATTGCATGGAGCTTGCCCATTGTTTCTACTCATTATTCTGATCCCTAAGATGTCCCATTCTGGGGCAAATGACAAAACATAGGCAGCAAGAATAAACACCATCGTCAAGCCAGTCTTGAGTATAGTCAAAGATCAGGAACAAACATGGAGGTTCTTCTGTTCTTTCCCTTTTGTGTGTGTTGGCAGTGGGAGGAGAGCCATATCCAGTGCTGCTCAGGGATTACTCCTGGCTCTCCATTCTGAAGTAATTATAACCAGTGGCGCTCTGGGTGTCATATGGGATGCCAGGGATCAAACTCAGGCCAGCTGTGAGCAAGAGCCCTACCGCTGTTCTGTCTCTCAGACCCACCCTTCTGCTCTGTATATGCTTTGTCGTATTCAGAAACAGATCTCTGACCAAGAAACTGTCTTTGACTCAAATCAGTTTGTCACAGATTGATGCACATTAGGACCAGATGGAGGAAAGAGAAAACTGGACACACAGAGTCTTCCACTCCAAGGACCTTGCCTAAAGCCTACTCATTGCTCACCACAGTATGGCAGACATAAGACATCTTTAAGGCAGTCTGATTCTTTCTCTCCCACTCATGCTCTTTCTTTGAATACTGTTTAAGACTAAACAGTATAAAACAGGATTGACATTATGTAATTACTTTGCCTTTTACACTGTGCTAACTTAATTTGCTTTTCATTCACAGGTATTTAAGAGACCATTATTTCCCCATCAGACTTTACTGTCTGCCAATTAAAGTATTAGATGAATGAGGTAGAGAGAAACCATTGTTCAGAAAGTTTCAGGTAGACTGAAAACAGCAGCCTTTTATCAATTTCATATATTCAAAGACAATAAAATATTTTGACAGCTTCCTTGTTTATATGATACCCTCTGTGCATACTACATTGATGTTGATTCTACTTAAAAATAAAAGGTATAGCCATTATATAAATTCTAGGATTTACTGCTATGCATGAATGAAATCTCTTTGTGGGAAAAATAGGAAATTGGAACCGGGGTTAGGAGCTAGTTATCTTGAGATCCTGCTTACCCTGTTGGCTGGATCTAAGTAGAAAGCTTGTCACGTTGCTGTGCTCTGTTGTGAAAGGACTGTCCTTCTCTTTTCCCACATCCCATCACCATAGCACCCTCTTTAATTGGGTATTCAAATCTGATTTATCTTCAGAGACAGATGGGGTTTCAGTTGGCTTAAGTAAGGTTGAACACTTAGAACAAGACTACAAGCCAGTTCTTATTCGCTCACATTTTTTTACTTTGTATTTTAATTTTATTTTATTTTATTTTATTTATTTTTTTAAGTATTTTATTATACCACCGTGAGATATACAAATAAAAAGATATACAATTAAAAAGTTCATGTTTGGGTTTTGGTCATACAGTGTTTCAGCACCCGTCCCTCCACCAGTGCCCATCTCCCACTAACAACATCCCCGGTTCCCTCTCCCCTAACCCAGCCCTGCTCCATGGCAGGTTCCTTATTTCTTCGCTCACATTTTTACATTGCATGAGAGTTTTCACTCCATACTTTGAAACCCATCATTTCCTTTTATCACGTGGCAGAATAGTCCATGGTCACAGAAATTGGATAACAGAGGGAATTAGTTCTTATGCTCTGGCAAGCCCAAAAGGAAGTCTTTGGCCTTGTGACAGGAATTGTCAAATTGTTACATTAATAATCTCTTGAAGGCGTGTTTAAAGTCTAGGTTGCTGGGCCTGAAACTCAGAGTCTCAGGTCTACAAAGAATCTCTCAGATTTAACAAGATCCTGTGTGATACAAATGGCCACCTTTTGAAAAACATTGTTTTATAGGAATGGAACGATGATAGAAAAGCAGGAATAATACCAAGATGGTAACTGGTATACAAAACTAGTCTGCAACTATCAGATTAGAATATTGAAGTTCTATTCTAAATTCAGCCAACATGTATTTACTGAGTACCTCAGTACTCAGTACAGGTCTAAGTATAAACCACAAAACTTAATTTGTTTATCTTGACTTATAACTAAACAAAAAGTGTTTTCTAGAGCCAAGCTATGTAATAAAGCAAGAAATGGCTACAAGTGGTAGTAAAATCTAGATATATATATACTTGCGATAAATTTAATTTAATGACAATTTAATTTTAGAGTACCATATTTATATAATATACTTTTATATAATATACTTAATCGTCACTAAAATATTAAAGCAGTATAAAATATTTTCCATTTATCACAACTATATTGTGTCAAGACTGCTATATTTCTCTTGACCCATAGAAAGTTGAATGATGCCGGTATTGGAGGGGAAGACAGAGAGATGAAAAATATCTAAAGCTCCTGAATGAGTCAGTGATTGTCACAGGACAAGCTAATAGGGTAGTCTTTTGTTCTTCTCTGATTTCTCCCAAAGACTGGACAAGCCTTCCAAATATTTCTCTTTGAAGACCACAACAGCCCACTCTCCATCTGTAGCTCAGAGAAGATGGTGACTAAATCTTGTTACCAAAAACTGCTTTTTAGACTCACATGCTAATAATACACATTCTTCTCAGTGGACTGCCCTTCTTCAAAGATATGCTTGCATTAATAACTGAGAATAAATTTGTTTCATTGTCTACAGCAAAACATTGGCCTCCCAAATACAAACATCCCCTCTGTCAGAAACAAAAATACTAGACGCTGGAGCAATAAATAGTAGAGCAGGTAGGGCATTTGCCTTACATGTGACTGACCCAGGTTCAATCCCCGGCATCCCATATGGTCCTCCATCCCTGCCAAGAGTGATCCCGGAGTGCTGAGTCAGAAGTAAGGCCTGGGACTGCCTCTTGTGGACCCCCAAAAAATAAGAGGTGGGGATGAAGGGTGGAAGGGTGTATGGGAGAGGGGAGAGAGAGAGAAGGGGAGGAAGGAGGAAGGAAGGAAAGGGAAGGAAAGGAAAGGAAAGGAAAGGAAAGGAAAGGAAAGGAAAGGAAAGGAAAGGAAAGGAAAGGAAAGGAAAGGAAAGGAAAGGAAAGGAAAGGAAAGGAAAGGAAAGGAAAGGAAAGGAAAGGAAAGGAAAGGAAAGGAAAGGAAAGGAAAGGAAAGGAAAGGAAAGGAAAGGAAAGGAAAGGAAAGGAAAGGAAAGGAAAGGAAAGGAAAGGAAAGGAAAGGAAGGAAAGGAGGGGAGGGAGGGAGGGGGGAGGGAGAGAGGGAGGAGGAGGGAGGGAGGGAGGGAGGGAGGAGGGAGGGAGGGAGGGGAGGGAGGGAGGGAGGGAGGGAGGGAGGGAGGAGGAGGAAGGAAGGAAGGAAGGAAGGAAGGAAGGAAGGAAGGAAGGAAGGAAGGAAGGAAGGAAGGAAGGAAAGGAAGGAAGAGAAAGAAAGAAAGAAAGAAAGAAAGAAAGAAAGAAAGAAAGAAAGAAAGAAAGAAAGAAGGAAGGAAGGAAGGAAGGAAGAGGAAGGAAGAAGGAAGAAGGAAAGAGAGAAAGAAAAGGAGGAAGGAAGGAAGGAAGGAAGGAGGAAGGAAGGAAGGAAGGAAGGAAGGAAGGAAGAAAGGAAGAAAGAAAGAAAGAAAGAAAGAAAGAAAGAAAGAAAGAAAGAAAGAAAGAAAGAAAGAAAGAAAGAAAGAAAGAAAAGAAAGAAAGAAAGAAAGAAAGAAAGAAAGAAAGAATTGAAGCATCAACTTCCAAGATCAAAAGAAAATTTACCAGTAGCTAGAATATGAATCCTGGAAAGGTGCTTTTAGGAAATAACAAAATTTAAGAAGAAAGTCGCAGCCCTGAAGTAGCCCCCAAAGGCATGAACAACACATCCCTTTGAGGGAAAGCCTGAGCTCTTGGAGAAGGGTGGACCTCTCTACTGGAGAATCTAAAGGTTGCGACAAGGATATGAAAGGACCATATAGAGCCCAAGGCTGTCCCTGTGACAATGTCCAGTATGCAGAAAACTCCATGCCAGGACAATTTGGAGAAATTGTGCATCACTTTCTCCCAAACCTGTTCTCTGCCTTTTCCACACAGGGAAGCCCCTGTTCTCTCTAGTGCCTATCTCTCTTTCTCTCTCATCACATCTCTCTAAATTTGTTATCATCAAAACTATTTTGTTTTCTTTCACTTTAAAAAAGAATTCTTATTTAAAAATTATAACTATACACCCTCGTCCATTGAAACATCATTAACAATAGTCAAAAAATATGGAAGCAATCTAACTGCCCATTGACTGATAAGCAAAATGTGGCCTATTAATATAATGGAATAGTATTCAACTTTTTAAATGGATGAAAATTCTTAAACATGCTTTCACCATCCCTACTTTTATGTTCATAGCAGCATTATTCACAATAGCCAGAATCTGGAAACAACCAGAGTGAACATGAGTGAACCTTAAGATGTTCTAAAATGAAGCGAATGACATGAAATGCCAGTCACCATAGAGCAAATTGTCTCAGAAAGATGGACAGTTCTTTGTGAGTCCAGTTTTTAAACCCTGAAAGACAAATGAGACTTTGGATGGAGCTGGGGGAGGTAAAGGGAGTGATAAGAGATGAATGTTTAAGATCTGTAGAGTATCAGTTTAGGAAGATGAAGACATTCTGGACACAAATGGTGGTGATGGTAGCAGAATAATGTAATTATAGCACATGTCATGGAACTGTAGCATCAAATAAACTATTAACAGAGCTGGAAAGATACTGAGTGTGTGCTCTGCACATGGGAGGCCCAGGTACAATCACTGGCACCCTATAGTTTCCTGAGCACCTCAGAAAGTGCCAGCAAATACAGAGCTGGAGGTCTTCCTCTCATTGCATCAGATGCGGTAAAATACACACAATGATTAAATAAATACAATTTAATAGTGAACATGGTATATTCATGATTTTGTTACCAAAGTTAAAATTAAACAATAAAAACAACTCACTATCAGGAAGTCTGCAAAATTTTAGAGAATTGTTAATATATTAAACTTAGCAATGAATTCATCCTTCCATGGCAAAGATTTCAGCATTTATAAATGTTTTATATCATTATTTCACTTGATTCTACTGTTAAGCCGTCACTGGATAAAGACTCCCCAGAAACAGAAATATCGATAATGGAAAGTTGATTAGCTTAAGGAGCACTGAGGACCCTCTGAGCCAGGGAGAGACTCAAAAGGCTCCCCCTTAGTCTTCACACCTTCCTTTCATATGTTCTTCCACACAACCTTTAGGATGCATGTCCACATTCTTCATCTTATCTTGAGCAAAGCAAATGTACAGAAACAGACAAAGCAGTTAGGATTCCCTAAATCATTGTAACAGGGCTAAAAACACAACACATCAGAAGACCACCATCTGGGGCCACCAGCCTTGACCAGGTCTTTCTCCTTTAGTTAGGCCCAATTAGGCTATTTTGGTCCTAGCCCTGAGCCAACAGTGTCCTGTTTCCAGGTCAGGCCTTATTTTGTGAAAAAAAGTTTTTCTGCTGGATACTACTGTCTCGCACTACAAACTGTATTTTAACTCTAACTAGCTCTATCGATGACTGAAGTACAGTGATGTGCCCAAGATGAACTGAGGCCCATCCAGGTGTGTTTCCATGCTCTGCTCCTTCACCTGCCATATATTTGTGGCCTTCATGCGAATTCTAATGGTTGCCTTGTAATCATGACCAAACAAAGCCACAAAGAACACTTCAAACATTTCAGAAACTCAAGCTATTTTAGAAGCTAGTAGAGATGGAATAGTTCCAAACCAGCTAGGCACAGGGACCAATCCTACAAAAGTTGTGGAGAGAGGTGTTGAAATTTTCTTTACCAAATTTATAACTTTTCTTCTACTTCTGCCACCTCCTGCATAATTGTTATGTCATGTCCGTGGGTGGCCAACATGTGGCCACTATTTCATAAACACTACTTTTTAGTGAAGTTCTCAGGACTTATTTATATATAGCCCTCTCTCCTCCATTAAAATGGAAACAACCATCATCCCCTTTCCTTAGAGCTTTGCTAAACTCCTCGACCCTACACAATCTTTTCAGATTCAGAATAGATATGGCTCCCTGTGACTGTATTCTTAAGGATACCATTACAACATCTTTAGAATATCCTTAATTCCTTCAAAATAGTGACATATTAAAGAAAGGAATAAGTGATCAATGGAGAACTTCAGATATCACTTGGGAGACCAAAAATACGATACTTTCTTGAAGGAGTTGATGTAGTTCTTTATAAAATTGTAAAACTAACTGATTTTTCTATGCAAAATCATATTCAAGGTGAACAGTGGCTTCCAAACCCACTCCTGAAGTGCTCGGTTGGGTTATTCTGCTGACAGTTACACAAGATACAGAAATCAACAGAAAGTTTCTTGTTAAGGCTGTGAGTGACCCTAGATCACAGGTGACACACACAGTCTGTCATCAACACTCAGTCCTCTCCCATGATCCCCTGAGACAGGGTGATCTCAAATCTTACATGTTCTGCTGTGAACTGACCCAAATTAAGATCCCAGACTAACTTTGGTATAGTTTTCTTGGTGAAATAGACTTAGATATCAACACAGTAAAACATTTTAAAGATGGATTGCAGAGCTATGGAAGTATTTTTCTAAGTATAGATTTTACCCTTTTTTAGGAAAGTTATATCCCTTTTGTAGGAATATATTTGTACCCTATATCCCTTTTTAGGAAAGCTAAAGATTTTAAATAATTACATCCCTTTTATTAGTTATTCCTTTCTAAGAATTTAAGAAGAACAGATTGCATATTTTATAATAGAAAGTTTCAGATTTTAGAAAGAAATAAAATATCTTCTTATAAAGAAATCAAGGCATGTAACATGAGGAAATAGTATATACCCACTAAAAGCAATACTTCCTCATTGCTTTTTATTTTAATTTCTTTTAACTTTCCTTACGTACACAGTTAATATTTTACTGGTACAAAAACTACTCAAATATGCTCCTTTCATTTCTAATTATAAACAGAGACAAAGAGTATTATCAGTTTCATGTTTATCATGTCAGATATATTTTATGCATGTATACATTATCACATTAAATGAAATAATTATTTTCCTTAAAAGGTATTTACAATTATTAATTTTATAAATTGGGAAGGGATTGCTCTTTGCTACTAGGTGTCTCATTTCTTATTACAAACCTTCCTATAAATTTTCCCAAATTTTCAGTGGGACGTCAAGGCAAACATTCTATCTGTTGTACTATCACTCCAGCCCTGTTGTTTTTTTTATTGAAATTTCTTACTTTTTCTTAGCATCAAAAGATTTAAATAAATGTCACATAAACTTTTTTATTGAAGCTCTGGGTGTATCACAAAATAAGCACTCAGACTCATAGCTGAAAACTTCAAGAAGTTTTTCATGAATGAATCTAGTATTGTGTTTCAAAGAATATTGTTAACACTGCCTACATGATTCTTTCCATCAATGCTTATGATATTATGTTGTGGTGCAATACATCAAAGATAGAAATTCTAGCACTCTAGAAATGACCTTGCAGAATTGTTCTTACAATAGTTTGGTTTGGTTTTAAGATAATGTTTGGTTTTAGGACAATGATGATAATAGAATAGACATCATGGCAAGTGACTCTACCCAGTGTGTCTGACCTTAATAACAACTATTATGTCATTAACTTATGTCTGAACTGAACCTCATACACAGATGGAGAAAAATTAATAATATTTGAATTACAAAACATGTCTTTGTGTTGTAAAAGAACTTTGGACAAAGTTTTCCTTATGTATGCCAAGAAATTCATCACAATGTAAATTGATTTTATTTATAAACAGTGAACATTTTCAAATTTAAGTGTTCATTAAAATTTGCCATGTAAAGTATTATCTACAGTAACATTCAAGTTTTTATAGTTAGGAAAATAATAACGTTTATAATGTTCTCCCAAAATAACAGACAGCTTATTATCTGAGTAACTAGTGAGCATGAATGAATGCACAACCAAGAAGTTTGTGTCCACTTGATAAGAATTTATTGCTGAGTTCATTGGTGGGTGTAATTGTCCATCATGGATTAGTAAGGAGTAAGAACTATCTTGAGATATGAAGTTCCCCAGGGCTCAAAATGAATGGTCTGTGAGATGATTCTTCTTGCCAAATGATCTGCTAATTAATGAGTTTTAAATTAAGTATGATATAGAGAAATAAGACAGAGGAGGAGCTGGGTAGATAGTACAATGGGTAAGGTGCTTACATTGCATGTGGTCAACCCAGGAGCAACCCCATATGGTTCTCTGAGCCTTCCCAGAGCACAGAGCCTCTAACAAAGTACTAAATAGCATCAGGTAAAGCCAAACTCCTCAACCTCCACCCTTCAAAAAAACAGGGGAATATAAGGTATTAAATTATGTAAATTCTTGGTTTTGGAGGAATGTTCATATTGTTTTCCAAAAGGCTCTACCAGTCGACATTACCACCCACAATGGATGAGAGTCCCTTTCTCTCCACAACCACACCAGTACTTGCCATTCTCTGTTGTGTGAGATGTTATTTCATTGTTGTTTTGATTTGCATCTCCCTGATGACTAGTGAAGATGAGTATTTTTTTCATATGCCTTTTAGCCATTCAAATTTCTTCTTTTTTGGAAGTTTCTGTTCATTTCTTCTCCCCATTTTGTGATGGGGTTGGCTGTTTACTTCTTGTAAAGTTCTACCAGTGCCTGATATATCCTGGATATCAACCCCTTATCAGATGGGTCACTTTTCACTTCACTTGTTTTCCCATTGTTTATCAATTTGCTCAAGAGGGCACCAGTAACGTCTCTATTTCATTGGGAATAAGATCCATTATTGTTACTGTTTTTGGCATATCGAGTATTTGGTGAATATTCTTTCCCACTCTGTGGACTCTCTTTGAATCTTGATCACCATTTCTTTAGACGTGAAGAAGCTTTTTAGTTTCATGAGTCCAATATGTTTATCTTTGCTTCCAATTGCTTTGTCTGTGGTGTTTCATTTTAAAGATGCCTTTAGCTTCAATGTCATAGAGGGTTTTTCCTATATTTTCTTTGACATACTTTATGGATTCAGGTCTGATACTGAGATCTTTAATCCACTTTGATCTGAATTTTGTGTATGGTGTTAGAGGGTCAAATGCATTTTTTCACACGTAGCTGACCAGTTTTCACAGAACCACTTATTGAAGAGGCTTCCCTTGCTCCATTTCATACTTTTTGCTCCTTTGTCAAAGATTATATGTTCATGTATTTGAGACTGTGTGTCAGGATGCTCAACTCTATTCCATAGGTCCACAGGTCTGTTTTTGCTCTAATACCATGCTGTTTTAATTACTACTGCTTTGTAGGAGAGTTTGAAATTGGGAATGTAATACCACCCATCTTCTTTTTCCCAAAGATTGTTTTAGCTATTCATGGGGGTTATTATTCCATACAAATTTCAGGAATGTTTGGGCAATTTCATTGAAGAATGTCATGGGTATTCTTATAAGGACCACATTGAATCTGTATAAAGCTCTAGGGAGTATTACCATTTTACAATGTTAATTCTCCCCATCCATGAGCAGAGAATGTGTCTCCATTTGCTCATGTCCTCTTTTATTTCTTGAAACAGCGTTTGCATTTTTCTTTGTACAGGTCCTTTACATCCCTAGTTAAGCTGATTCCTAGGTATTTGATTTTCTGCAGCACATTGTGAATGGAATCATTTTCTTAATATCTCTTTCTTCTTTTTGTTATTTGTATATAGGAAAGCCATTGACATTTGGGTATTATTTTTGTACCCTGCCACTCTACTATAGGTATCTATTGTTTCTAGGAGAGTTTCGGGTTTTCTAGGTATAATATAATGTCATCTGCAAACCAGATAGCTTGACTTCTTCCATGCCTATCTGGATGCCCATAATGTCCTTTTCTTTTCTAATTGCTATGGCAAGTACTTCCAGCACCATATTTAATAGAAGTGGTGAGAACTGGCAACCTTACTTTGTCCCAAATCTTAGGGGAAGACTTTCAGTTTTTCCCCATTGAGAATGATACTCACTGTGGATTTTTGGTAGATGGATTTGAGTATATTGAGGGAAACTTTCTTCAATTCCCATTCTATGGAGAGTTTTTATCATGAACGAGTGTTGGATCTCATCAAATGCTCTATAAATTGAGCTCGTATTTGACCCGGCCATACCATTCCTGGGAATGTGATCTGGGAGGCCAAAAACACACAGCAGAACAACCGTCTATACTTCTATGTTCATAGCAACACTAGTCACAACATCCAGAATCTGGAAACAACCACAGTGCCCAAAAACAGGCAACTGGATAAAGAAACTGTGGTACAACTCGGAATGGAATACTATGCAGCAATTAGGAAAAATGAAGTTATGAAATTTTCCTATAAATGGATGGATATGGAGAGAATCATGCTGAGTGAAATTAGCCAGAGAATGAGTGCATTTATTTGCAGAATACAAAAAAAATAGTATGATGTAAATATCCAAGGCCAGGCAAAACATTGATCAGGAGGTCTTGTCAGTAGGTGGAATCTGCTGCAAATGTGTGGGACTCAGAGATTAGGTAAGACAGAGAAAGGATCAGTGTACTAATTGTTGGAAATGATAGTAACAACCTAGAACAGAGCGTTGACTGAAGGCAAAGAGATATACATGATAACTTCTATATGCAAGCCCAATAAAGCAAGAAGGGAGAGCCAAGAAGGGAGAAAGAGAAAGAGAGAGAGAAGAGGTAAAGTGCCTGCCATAGAGGCAGCAGGATGGGGGATGGGGGGAGAGAATCAGGGGACATTGGTGGTGGAAAATAAACACTGTTCGAGGATGTGTGCTGGAACACTATGACTGAAACCCAGACATTAATATCATTGTAACTGTATAGCTCATGGTTGTATAATAAAAAATTAATTAATTAATTAATTAATAATGGTAAATTCTTAACCCTGGATTGCAGAAATTAGAGTATCAAGTAAGAGGAGTACTGTGCAGAAGAGGAATGATTAAAGGGACCTTAACATAAAATTATTCATCGTCAAGGATCTTGGTCAGTTTGGTCTTGAAAGTAAGGTGACTATGTACATCAAAGCTATAAGTATCAACGCTATTGTAATCATGTAACTGAAAGTATAATAATTATTTTTCCAATGAGTATTCCAAGGGGATTGGGTACAGGGGAATTCCAGAGGTGACCTAGAGTCATTGGTGGAGGAGTACTAGCACCAGTGGTTGTGTGGAGGTGGAAATATACCTGGAGCTCTACAATTAGTGGTGTTGTGAATTGTGCTGCCTAAGAATTGAAATAAATAAATGATTCAAGTATTCAAACTGAAAATGTATGAGTTTGTATTGGTGGCTTTTTGAAAGAACTTTCTATATCCACGGATGAGGAAATTGCTGGATTTTTATAGCCTTTTAGCAAAAAAATGAAATTATAAATGGAAAGTTTTCATTTTAATGGCAGCCACCTTATACCAACTATTTCCTATATGTGGGGCTTGGGAGAATCACCTTCCAACAGTATTCTATTTTATTCTTTAGCAACTTCTTGAAATAGGAATTATATGCCAGTTAGTTGCTTGAGAAAGCAGATGCTGAAGATGGTAGTCACCATAATTAGAGGTATCTCTCAATTGGACTATACCCAAAGCCCATGTTTCAAACTAGGTTTTCTCAAAGTGTGATTCCCAGTCTCTTGGGAGGATTCAAAATCCTTCTACTCCATCCTCTAATATTATAAACCCTATTTTTCAGTTCTAATCATATGCAGATGATAACCTCATGATTTTCATACATCTAAAACTTAAGACCAATTCACTAGTAATTTACTGTGTCATAACAACGTTATAAAATTTCCATATTTAGAAACTAAAATTAGCATTTTGTTAAGTAGTTTGCATATGGATCTGATTTATTCTACAAAGAACTAAAAATAAAGATATCATAGTAGAAAGTTTACACATATAAACACACAGATAGTTGGAAATATATAAGTGGGAATGAGTGGAGTAGAGGTCTTTGCTTTCTTGTACACTGTAATTTATAATGCTTATTACCACTGCCATAATCACAGTGCTGTAAGATGAAGAAGAGAGAGAGGCTGGAGTGATAGTCTAGTGGGTAGGGCGTTTGCCTTGCACGCTGGCTGGCCTGTGCCGGCCGGGTTCGATCCCGACATCCCATATGGTCCCTGAGCACCGCCAGGAGTCATTCCTGAGTGCAGAGCCAGGAGTAACCCCTGAGTATTGCTGGGTGTGACCCAAAAAAGCAAAAAAAAAAAAAAGAAAAGAAAGAGAGAGAGAGAGAGAGAGAACTGACTTCATGTGTTTGGACTGTAACAAGTACCATGATCAGGGTGAGTTATAAACAATAGAAATTTTTTTCTCAATTCTGGATGCTGAAGTAATGAGATTGTTGTGCCAGTATAAATAATTACTGGTCTATAAAAGGGCACACTTTTGGATTTTTGACTGCCAATTTCTTGTTCTCCTCCGAGGGTGTAAAGAGATCTAGGCAACATGCTCATATCACCTCTTAGAACTTGAATCCCGTAATAAAGATTCCACCCTCAAGACAATTACTTTTCAAAAATCCCACCTTAAAGACTATCACATTGTACTTTGGGATTTCATCATATGAATTTTTGGAAGTATACAAACTTGTAATCAGTTGTAAGGAGTATAGTCCAATTATATATATATAAATTGAATGGTTTAGGCTGGCATTATTTTACTGTACTTGGAAGGGCCTGCCCCTCGAGGTGTTGCAGGTGTGGCTGCAGTGCCCAGCGACATGGACAGGTGGCAGACAGGAGACAGTCTTGTCTACACCCAGGGCTCTGCCCTGTGGGCCCTGGATGGTTGATGGTATGACATAGAAAAAGACTGGGTCCCCTGGGGTGAACCCAGAGCCGCAGCAGAGCTTGGCAAGCTATCCGTGGTGTATTTGATATGCCAAAAACAGTAAGAATAATGGACCTCATTCCCAATGAATGGAGCGTTACTGGCACCTGCTCAAGCAAATTGATGATCAATGGGAAGACAAGTGATACAAGTGATACTTGGAAGGGAAGTTGATATGCAAACACTTATTATGTATCTTCATATCCCTATAATTTATATAAGTGTAAGTACTTATATAAAGGAAGGCCTATTATTTTCTGAATTAATAATCAATAAACTCAAATTAAAGCAGGATACACCCAGTGCTAATGATTAGCTCCATCTTAATTCTCATGGATTCATTTTTGTGTATGTATAGTAAATACATTTGTTTCAATATATATATATATATATATAAGAATTCTGATTTTTTATACCTAAGTAATATAAACTCTGGAAAAGCCATTCAGCTGGTCTTCAGAAAATCAGAATAAGCACTTTCCAGAAGTATACCTAAGGCAGCTGCTCCTCCGACACATTACACATAAACTGCCCTTAGCAAACAAAAGATAATTTTTTAGATTCCAAGCACTAACTATTCTTGGATCCATTAGCCACAAGGGCATAGGCAAATTGGGTGATTGACTCTCTGAGCATTTTGTCACAGAGTCGAAGACACGTATTATCCTTTCTTTAGTGAACTGTTCCTGCAGCATTTATGCCTGGCTCATCTGAAAAATTCTTTACCCAATAGGAGGCAGACCTTAATTTTCAACCACAGGACAATAATTCAATGTTTATTCCTTCAGATAATGCAATTATTATTTGTTAGTAAATGTGATGATGTTAAATAGCAATTATTTCTACTTGGCGATTTTATCTCAGCCCAAGGAAAGAAAAGGATCTAAATAGGGTAAGAAAGTAGTCTTTTATATCTTTGATATGATATTTATCACTGCAAATTCCTCGGGCTTTGTTGACCTCCAAAGCAGCAATATTTTGATAATGCTTCTCAAGCAGTTTGAAAATAACTTTAATTTACCACTTAATAGTGCTTAAGACAGCGACTTGAACACCTAATAAGTATTCATGATTTAAATATATATGTATATAAACAAAATGAAAGAGCAAATGCTACTACACTCACTAAATTATACCCACATTCAGTATTTTACCCTTTGACCTGACAAAATTGGGTAAGTTTCCAAGTTTTATACAACCTTTTAATCCTAGAAAGCACAAAAGGAAAGATCATCAGAAAAACATATCTGTTTTTGCTCCTTTTTTTCTTTCTTTCTTCGGAAGACTCGAGTTTCAATGTTTATTCCATCCTGAAGTAAAATCCAGGATGAAGGACAGCAAGGATAATATGGAAGTAAGAAAAAAATAAATGATAAAAAGGGCTGCCTATATAATGTTAGGATTAAACAGTGACTAGAGAATAAGGCTTTCTTATCTGACATATTTATCACACATAGTCAAATTATATGAGGATTAGGAGGACTGACCCAGACTTTAGAACCAAAATCTTATGGTTCTGTTGGTTAAGAACCTTCCTTGACCCAAACAGTCCCCAAAAGAAATATTCAGAAAAATTTTAAAAATCATCTTGTGTTTTATTTTCCACTGCACAGATAATTTTTCCACATGGCATCTAGAAAACCAAGTTGTATAGGAGACAATTTCTGGTCTGATCCTTAGAAGGAAGGAAAGGTTTTAGTCATCCACAGTTTGTTCAGGGATCGTTGAGCCCGCTGAGACAATAGGGCCAGTAACACAGGCCTTAGGACTTCTTCAAATAGAAGAATAGATGCTATCATTTAATCTTACCCTGAAAATGATCTACCCTGAAAATCTACCCTGATCTACCCTGAAAATGTAGATCTTTCCTGAAACACCTCTACATATCACTAATTAAGTATTTCTTTTGTCTGTGATTTAGGAGCATGGGTTTATGTGCCAACTTAGATATG
This sequence comes from Cryptotis parvus, assembly GCA_021461705.1. Classification (NCBI taxonomy): domain Eukaryota; kingdom Metazoa; phylum Chordata; class Mammalia; order Eulipotyphla; family Soricidae; genus Cryptotis; species Cryptotis parvus. Next base: position 146,641 of record JAJIBD010006146.1, read on the forward strand.
AGTTCACCATTATTAACTGTGTGACCTAAGCTATTATTCTCATATTTTATTGTCACTAGACTCAGCAATAATGTTTCTTAAAAGACATTGTTATAATGCTTAGTCCTAGAGTTTCCGGATCTCATAGCTCAGACTGTAGAGCTCGTGATGAGACCACTCTAAAATTTCTCTGTGCCTCCATGTCTTCACCAGTTACTGGTGGATCATTGTGGTAAATAAATTGAATTGTGCATTTAAAGTTCTTGCTACAATGCCTGGTACACACTCATTTCTCAGACCATGTTATCTGTCATTAATGTTTAATTATTTGGTCTCTGGAGACTGCTGAAAATGAAAACAGGGAATGGCTTGCTAATTTCTTTTGTTTCTCTGAATTTTCTACTTAAGATATGTATAATACTTTTTGATGGTAAAATGTTATGCAGAGAACATTCCGGAACCAATAGAGTGCCCACTTTCTTCCACCACTGTCCCAATGACCCTCATCTCACCATGACCCACCACCCTCCAACCTCCACCATCCACCGTGGACACTTTGGTTTTTTGTTTGTTTTATTTTGTGCCCAACCGCCTGGTGCTGAGTGCTTAATCATGGAGCTGATCTCAGAGATCTCTCCTGGCGGGGCTGGGGCCACCATATAAGTTGCCACATATCAAACCCTGGTCTGTGGTTTAGAAGGTGCTATCTGCTAACTATACCTCTGGCCCTGGATTTTTTGGCCTTTAACTTTACTTTGTTTTCTCTTTTCTTTTTTATTTGAGCCACACCCAGCATGTTCAGAGGTTGCCTCTGGCCTGGCTCTTCATTACACCTGGCAGGTGGATTACACATGGTGTGACTCTGGGGACTATGTGAGATGCTTGAGATTAAACCGTGGTGGGCCACATGTAATGTATAAAGTCCTACCTCTGTACTATTACTCTGCCCCCTGGCTTTTAACTTTAGATCAGATTAATCTCTTATTCTCACTTGAGTTATAAATGAAATATTTTGTTTTTCAATTATATTAATCTACAGCTATTTAGTTTGTCAATACATGGTTTCTTTAAATGTTTTTTCATTTGTTTCTCGTTCTATTCAGTGAAATATCTACACTCTTGATTGGCTATAAAATACTCTAAGTTGTCCCATGATAAATGAGAGAAAAGAACTGTGCTAAGTTTTACCTTGTAAGGTACTTCAGGGACAGATTTCTTTCTGCTAATGCAAACTCAGACTGCACACAGAGAAAATGCACCCATTCTTATACTTCTACGTTTTTAAACAAATTTACTGTATCTGGTTTTTAAGTTGTCTCTTGATGCGTATGTTCCTTTGAAGATACAAAAGGAGAAATTTCACTCTCGGTTATTTTGGAGGCAAAATGAGGTAGTTTATCATTAATGACTCTGTGTTTTTTACAGAATTGCCTGGTTCTAATGTAAATTAGAATATGTTGTTGGTGCCTTTGTATAGCAAGAAATAAATAGAAATTAAATAATAACCACAAATGACAAAGACAACAGATTAGGGGCTAAAAATCACCAATGTTTACAACAGGGTGAAGTTACTATTTCTTATTTAATGATCACAATGAACCGCAATGAAAAATAATCTCAAGCTGTTGGGAGATTAGAACTGTTTGCTATAAAATTTTGATCCAATGTAGTGAACATCAACGCAAGAGTATAATATAGGACCATGTGGGTGTGAATGTGAGAGTGTGTGTGTATGTGTGGGGGTGTAATAATTCACAGCTTATTAGTAATATAGGAATAGCAGTTTATAATCATGTGGTCTGGATCAAAACAAAGATAACTTTCTGATGATGTTTATTGAGCAATATGCAAAATTACTGCCCTCTCGCTTGGCACCACCATACTTGGCTTCACTCTAGTGAAGGAACTTATCTAAAGTCAGTTCCAAGCTAAGAAACTTTGGGAAACATTCTTATGATATTTTTTGCATATTTTTAAGATTTCATTCATAAAAATAACTTTCCATTTATAAGACGGTAAAACAAGAGTCATTAAGTTAGGGTTGAAGTTAAACACCAAATTCAAGCATATTTAAGCAAGTCTCCAGGGAGGCAGAAAGACAGTACTGCAGATATGGCGCTTGCATTGCATGTAGCCAATTGGTGTTTGATCCCCAGCATCCCGTATGGTACCCCAACACCACAAAGAGAAAAACTTGAATGCAGAGTCAGTAGTGACCCCTAAGCACAGCTGGCATGACCCCAAAACAAAACAAAACAAGATTAAAAAACAAGTCTCCAAATGAATGTTTTATTGGCATTAAAGATTGGGGATGTGGGCATTGTTTTTAACAGGGTCCCTTGGATATTTCAGCCCTGGGTTCATGTTATATCTCTCCCAGTCTGGAGAAAACAGACTTTGTTTTGTCTTGCCTTGTCTTGTTTTTTTTTCTTGAAGGGCAGGGCTAGCATCCAGGTCCTCAAATATCCCAGACACAAACTCTGCTCCTGGCATGCAGATACTTTTCTTTTTATGAAAACTAATTTTGAGATTCTAGATGAACTGAAATGTGTTCAGAAATTAGAAATAAATGTCTCCATTATAAATCAGATAGAGAAAGCTCAATTTAATTAGACTAGCATTTACACTATAATAACATAGGCTTACATATACATACATGTATATGCCTAATCTATAAAATATAGGTAGAGATTTTACACCTTTAGCACTACACACTTAGTGGTAAGAACTTAGAACAAATAACCTAGAACTCTGGCAAAGTCAAGTGTTATTATTGGCAATGATCTTGCTCACAGACGAAATTCAGTAATGACAGCAGACCTCTTAGCTGTTTACTATGCTTACTAGAGTGATATAATAACAAGGACACCAATTTTTATTTCATTGAGGTTTGTGGGTGTTTTACAGACATGTAGGCTGTAGGCAATCACACAACATGTTCAGGAATTGGTTGGATAATGGAGTTGGTTGTTGTGCAAAATGCTGAGCCTCCCATCATTGAATCATTGAACATAACCAAAGACTCAAAGAGAACTAGAAAATCTTTCTGCACGATAGTCAAACCTACTGTAATTTACATAAGGGGAAGTTTTTTTAAATTCAGTTACTAGATTATTGCATGCACTCAATAAATATGTATTTTGTGAAGGAACGAATGTCAAATTTTATGAAATGTTTGGATTTTAGCCATTCTATAATGTTCAGTCCTTAGCTCTGAAATAGCTTAGTTCTATTCTGAGCTAGACAGTATTGCTTAATATAAAAAATGAGACAAAGCAATAGAGGTTTAAAATATAAGTGAGTGACAAAAAGGGTATTAGACAGCACAGACTTTTATTGGAAATATTATGCATGTATTATAAAAAACAGATGCATGTAATTATATATTTATTAAAACCTATAGAGTCTGCAATGCCAAAATGTAATCTTAATATAAATTATATGCTTTTGGTAATTCTATAGCATTAGTGTAGACTCAGAAGAATACAAAAGAGTGATAGACATTTGAGCAGTATACCTCATTTATTATCAGAGAAATGCAAATCACAATGACAATCAGTGAGAAGGGCCTGTACCTAAGAGACTGGAAAGCATCAGCCCTCCAAAAAATATATACCTGAAAAAAGACCCTCCTTCATTGTATTGAGAATATTGCCTAGACCACTTTCTGGGGAAAACAGTATGGTGACCTCAAAAAAATTAAACTGAAACTGCCAAATAATGCAGAGATTTCACTCCTTGGCATCTATCCCAAGAACACAAAAACATTAACACCCAAACGTATAGTCACACTTGTGTTTATTGAATCACTCTTTACACTACTTAAGATCTGTAAACAACCTAAATGCCCAACAACAGATGAGTGAGGAAAGAAGTTGTGGTTTATAGTTATAATGGAATACTACTCAGCTATAAGAAGAGACTAACTTTTGCCATTTGCTGTATTCAGATAGAGCCATATACGGTTAGATGAGATAAGTCAGAGGGAGAAGGATAACAAAGCCAGGGAATGAGCATTATCAGTGTATCACTGTATCACTGTCTTCCCGTTCATCATCAATTTGCTCGAGCGGGCACCAGTAACATCTTCCATATGTCCTGTCTCATGCTAGCAGAGCCAAGGGCACCTGCTTGCTCCAGGAACATAAAGAGCTTCAAACCATTCCATCAGGTCATGGGAATGAGGTCTAAAATTGTTACTGGTATTTGGCATATCAAATACAACACGGTTAGCTTGCCGGGCTCTGCCATGCGGTAGCAAACTCTTGTAGTCATCTGAAAATCCAGCATTTATTGATGAACCACACAGCCACTTGTGGCCACGCAAGCCAGGCTGTGATAGGCTGGTCTGCTGGGTGGATTTCTGACGAGAGGGAAGTCCAGATGTGGAAAATGGAGACCCTCATGGAGTGGGGGTCGTCTGGCTTGTTGCAAGGCTCGGCTGGGGTGGCGGGCCAGGGCTAGAACCTGCCATCCCTCCTTGGGCACCTCGTGAGCGGCTGGGCACAGGGAGAGCCAGTATCAGCTCTGCCCCATGTCTGTAAGTCTGAGGAGTCTAACATGGGCAGTGTATAATGATAATAAATCTGGCTATTGGCTCTGGAACTAAAGTTGTCAAATGGTGGAGGGAAGAAGATGGGGGGTAGAGTAAGGTAAAGAAAAACCAAAAGTGACAAAGATAACTTTGGAGGTTATTTCACCAGCACCAAAGTGTTGTGAAAATACAGTGACTTTTTACACCAAACTCATAAACATTAAGACTATGGTAATCATGTTCACAATTTTATGATTTTTTTTAAAAATTATAGCATTCCCATGAATGAGGCTGAAGCAGGGGCGAATGTGCATGTGAAGATGTGGTGTGTGGAAAAGTTTTTAACTTTAAACTTCTCTAAAAATAAAGTCTTCTGTCTTGGTTACTGTTTCTTTCAAGGTGCAGAAACTCTTTAGTTTCATGTAGTCCCATATGTTAATCTTTTCTTTTAGCTGCTTTGTTAATGGTGATTCACCTTTGAGGATGTCTTTAGCTTCAATGTCGTGGAGGGTTTTTTGAGATCTTTAATCCATTTTGATCTGATTTTTGTGCAAGGTGTTAGACACAGGTCCAAATTCGTTTTCTTAAATGTAGCTGTCCAGTTTTCCCAGCACCGCTTGTTGAAGAGGCTTTCCTTACTCCAGTTTGGACTCTTTGCACCTTTATCAAAGATTAACTGTCTTTGAGGGTGGGTGTCAGGATACTAAACTCTATTCCTTAGGTCCACAGGCCTGTTTTTATTCCAATACCACGCTGTTTTAATTACTACTGCTTTGTAGTACAGTTTGAGGTTGGGAAAGGTGATGCCACCCATCTTTTTTTCCCAAGGATTGCTTTAGCTATCCATGGGGGTTTATTACTCCATATGAATTTCAGGAGTGTTTGGTCAATTTCTTTAAAGAATGTCATGTGTATCCTTATAGGGACCACATTGAATCTGTACAAAGCTCTAGGGAGTATTACCATCTTGACAATGTTAATTCTCCCCATCCATGAGCAGGGAATGTGTTTCCATTTCCTCGTGTCCTCTTTTATTTCTTGAAGCAGTGTCTTGTAGTTCTCTTTGTATAGGTCCTTTACACACTTGGTTAAGCTGATTCCTAGGTATTTGATTTTCTGTGGTGCAATTGTGAATGGAATCGATTTCTTAATATTCCTTTCTTCTCTTTCGTTATTTGTATATAGGAAAGCCACTGACTTTTGGGTATCGATTTTATACTCTGCCACTCTACTATACATATCTATTGTTTCTAAGAGTTTTTGGGTTGAGAGTTTAGGGTTCTCTAAGTGCAATATCATGACATCTGCAAATAATGATAGCTTGATTTCTTCCTTGCCTATCTGGATGCCCTTAATGTCCTTTTCTTCTCTGATTGCTATGGCCAGTACTTCCAGTACTATATTGAATAAAAAGAGGTGAGAGAGGGCACAGAATGGGAAAGAATATTCACCCAACACCCATCTGATAAGGGGTTAATATCCAGGATATATCAGGCACTGGTACAGCTATATAAGAAGAAACCAACCCCATTAAAAAATGGGGAGAAGAGATGAACAGAAATTTTGACAAGGAAGATATTCGAATGGCCAAAAAGGCATATGAAAAAATGCTCATCATCACTAATCATCAGAGAGATGCAAATCAAAACAACAATGAGATATCACCTCACACCACAGAGACTGGCCCATATCCAAAAGGGTAAAAGCAACAAGTGCTGGCGTGGATGCAGGGAAAGGGGACTCTCATACGTTGTTGGTGGGAATGTTGACTTGCACAACCTTTCTGGAAAACAATATGGACATTCCCCCAAAGACTAGAAATTGAGCTCCCTTTGACCCATCCTTACCACTCCTGGGAATATATCCTGGGAAGCCAAAAACACACAGCGGAAACACAATCCGCACTTTTATTTTCATAGCAGCACTATTCACAATAGCCAGAACCTGGAAACAACCAGTATGCCCGAGAACTGATGACTGGATAAAGAAACTGACACATCTACACAATGGAATACTATGCAGCTGTTAGGAAAAATGAAGTTATGAAATTTGCCTATAAATGGATGGACATGGAAAGGATCATGTTAAGTGAAATTAGTCAGAAGGAAGAGAGAGATATAGAATGACTGAATTTATTTGCATGACATAAATATATCAGGTGGTCTTACCAAAAGCGGAAATTACACGTAAACATGAGGGAGTCAGAGGTTAGGTAAGACAGAGAAAGGAACATGTGTGAATAAATGTCGAAAGGGCTAATACCAACCTAGAACTGAGCATTAAATACAGGCAAAAAAAATGCACATGATGGCTTCTAAGTTTATGTAGTGAAACCCACAATGTGTAAGAGAAGGAAGAGAGAGAGAGGGAGAGAGAAAAGAGATAAAGAACCTGCCATTTAGGCAGACTGGGGGAAGTGGGGACATTGGTGGTGGGAAATGGGCACTGGTGGAGGGCGGGGTGCTGGAACACTATGTGACCGAAACCTCCAAACATGAACAACGTTGTAATTGTATATCTCAAGGTTGTATAATAAAGTGTTTAATAAAAAAAAATAAAAGTCCTCTAAAATTAAAAAAAAGTTTTTTCCACTAATCTAGTTGCATACTTGGTTAATATAATCTCAAATGAGGAGGGAAAATATTTTTATATGATACTGGGAAGTGTTTGCTATGATTTTATTTTTATTTGTTTTTTTCTTTTTTTGTTCTATTTTGTGGGCCTTCCCTAATGGTTCTCAGGGCTTATTCCTAGCGGTGTGCTCAGAGGACCATATGTGGTAAGAGGGATCAAACCCAAGTCAATTGCTTGCAAGGCAAGTGCCTTACTCACTGTACTATCCCTTTAGCCCCAAGTAACTGATTTTATAATATGAGATTAAACCAAATAAAATAGTTGCAACCTCAGTTACAAGGCTAATTTAAGACAATAATGGCTATTTTCACTGCACCAAAATTAAACTGCTGAAATCTCTTAAATGAATGATGCAAAATAAGTGCTCAATAACATCGATGATGCTTTTACAAAACCATAAGTGAATTAATCCTTTCCTTCTGAATAACATATGATTTGACTAGATTAAATTATATTTAATCTATCTTTTAGAAAACTCATTTTCACTGGACAAAATGTTATCATGACTAGAGAGAAATCCTACCGAAGCTTATTTTTTCAGTTTAGATAAAATGATGTTATTCAAAGTCAACTCCATAAAGACAGAGTATGCCTACTTTCTTTCCACTCTGCTCTGCTGTATGAAGTTTTAGACCACATGTCATAGTTGACTATGATTTCAAGGGAATCAATTTTAAATTTAAATATAATATAAATTGATCTTGTATTTATTATTTGCATTAAGGTATTAGCTTGCATCTTTTCACATAAATTATCTAATATGATAGGGGTGTCTGATTTTTTTGTTTCAGGACTATTCTCAATGATACTTGGAATTTACTCATGGTTCAGTGCTTGGCGACCCATGCAGTACTGGGGATAGAACATGGTCCTCCAACATGCCTAACATGTGTGTGCTAGCAAGTTAGGCTATTTCTCTAGCCCTGATATAATATATAGAAAGCCCTTAAGAGATTGATCATTTCTTTCTACTTTTCAAATGAAGAAAGAGGTTCTGAGCAATTATGCCACTTCCTAAAAGCACATGACAGAAAAGGATGAGAATAGGAGCCTTGTTCTGATTTTCTTAGCCTTTTGCCTTTCTCTCATAGACTACATATATATATATATAAGTCTAAGTTCTATATATATATATATATATAGATATATATATATATTAATGACAGAGAAGGGGGTTGCTCTAATAATATAGATGTTAAGTAGTAATCAAAACTACTGGTCTTCAAGCTTAACCAAGTGTGTAAAGGACCTATACAAAGAGAACTACAAGACACTGCTTCAAGAAATAAAGAGGACACGAGGAAATGGAAACACATTCCCTGCTCATGGATGGGGGAGAATTAACATTGTTAAGATAGTAATACTCCCTAGAGCTTTGTACAGATTCAATGCGGTTCCTATAAGGATTCCCATGACATTCTTTAAAGAAATTGACCAAACACTTCTGAAATTCGTATGGAATAATAAGCCCCCACGGATAGCTAAAGCAATCCTTGGGAGAGAAGAAGATGGGAGGCATCACCTTTCCCAACCTCAAACTGTACTACAAAGCAGCAGTAATTAAAACAGCGTGGTACTGGAATAAAAACAGACCGGTGGACCTATGGAATAGAGTTTAGTATCCTGACACCCACCCTCAAAGACATGATCAGTTAATCTTTGATAAAGGTGCAAAGAGTCCAAACTGGAGTAAGGGAAAGCCTCTTCAACAAGTGGTGCTGGGAAAACTGGACAGCTACATGTAAAAAAATGAATTTGGACCTGTGTCTAACACCTTGCAAAAAAATCAGTTCAAAATGGATTAAAGATCTCAATGTCAGACCTGAATCCATAAAGTATGTTGAAGAAAATATAGGAAAAACCCTCCATGACATCGTTGCTAAAGACATCTTCAAAGGTGAAACACCATTAACAAAGCAACTAGAAGAAAAAAATATATATATGGGACTACATGAAACTGAAGAGCTTCTGCACCTCGAAAGAAACAGTGACCAAGATAGAAAGACAGTCGACAGAATGGGAAAGAATATTCACCCAATACCCATCTGATAAGAGGTTAATATACAGGATATATCAGGCACTGGTACAGCTATATAAGAAAAAACAGCCAACCCCATTAGAAAATGGGGAGAGGGAGATGAACAGAAACTTTGACAAGGAAGAAATCCGAATGGCCAAAAGGCATATGAAAAAATGCTCATCATCACTAATCATCAGAGAGATACAAATCAAAACAACAATGAGATATCACCTCACACCACAAGAGAATGGCCCATATCCAAAAGGGTAAAAGCAACAAGTGCTGGCGTGGATGTGGGGAAAAGGGGACTCTCATACACTGTTGGTGGGAATGTCGACTTGTACAACCTTTCTGGAAAACAATATGGACATTCCCCAAAGACTAGAAATTGAGCTCCCCTTTGACCCAGCCATACCGCTCCTGGGAATATACCCTGGAAAGCCAAAAGCACACAGCGGAAACACAATCCGCACTTTTATTTTCATAGCAGCACTATTCACAATAGCCAGAACCTGGAAACAACCAGTATGCCCGAGAACTGATGACTGGATAAAGAAACAGTGGTACATCTACACAATGGAATACTATGCAGCTGTCAGAAAAAATGAAGTTATGAAATTTTCCTATAAATGGATGGATATGGAAAGAATCATGTTGAGTGAAATTAGTCAGAAGGAAAGAGAGAGACATAGAATGACTGCATTTATTTGCATGACATAAATATACTAGGTGATCTTACCGAAAGTGGAAATTACCACAAGCGTGTGGGAGTCAGAGGTTAGTTTAGATAGAGAAGGGAACATGTGTGAATAAATGTCTAAAGTTCTGATACTAGCATAGAACTGAGCATTAAATACAGACAAAAAATGCAAATGATGGCTTCTAAGTGTACGTGAGTGCAACCCACAATGTGTGGGAGAAGGAGGAGAGAGAGAGAGAGAGGAGAGGGGATAAAGAACCTGCCATTTAGGCAGGATGTGGGAGGGAGGGAATTGGGGACATGGGTGGTGGCTGAGGGGCACTGGTGGAGGCGGGGTGCTGGAACACTGTGTGCCGAAACCCCCAAGTGTGAACAACGTTGTAATTGTATATCTCACGGTGGTATAATAAAATGTTAAAAAAAAAACTACTAGTCTAAACTTAATCAGGCACTGAAATACTACAATAAATAGAGTTGATGAGAGTGATTATCTTGGTCCCCAGGTAATATCTGACAATTTTGGAAATCATTTTTTGGTTGCCATAATAAGAAAATGATTGTGTCATCAAATGGGCTAGGATGTTTATAATGAACCAAAGTTCCCCCAGAAAAAAGAATTAGTCCATCCAAATGTCAATAATGGCAAGATTATAAACTCTGCTGCAGAACCTACTTGTTACAAGCACAGGAACTTGCTCATGACTCACACGTGGTTTGATCCTGTCACCTCTGTTTGCCCAAGCACCACTAGCAGAACCCCTGGAATCTCCCAAGCAATGTGAGCTAGACTGGTAATCCCTGACCCCATGAGGCCCGGGAAGCACTATATTCGAGGAGTCACTCCAGGATCCCTGAGCTCTACTTGGGAGCAAAAAAAAAAAAAAAAAAAAGTTGCTCTAATGTTAGATTAGGATAACATCATGGAAATAATGAATATTTCATCTGATACTACTGATTTTATCATCTGACATTGCTGATAATCAATTCTTACCATACCTATACTTAGTCTAATACCTCATGTTCACCACAATATTCTTCATAATACATTACTATAGTATATTATTCTATATATATCAGGTGTGCCTTGTTATCTTTTATAATATCAAAATGCAGAATCTCACTTCCCTAAAAAGTCTTGCTGAATTGGTCTATACTCTCTTGCAAAACAGAAAAAAAAGCTCCTGACTAATTTTAACATGAAGCCAAGTTTTGAGAAAATTGAGAAGAAAAATAGCCTAGATTTAAAAATTGTTAAACACTTTCTTGTTCACAACAAAAATTGTATCAAAGTAAAGATCCATGGGAAAAAAAATAGTAAAGACCCATGATAGTTGGATGTTTATTTTATGCCTAGGACTGCTGCGGTTGGATGCTTTTCTGCAATTATCTTCTTTAAAAAAAATGTTAATGTCCTCTAATAGGTAGGAATTATTATGGCCATTTTGTGTGTTGAATGGAGACATTAGAATGTGAAATAACACATCCAGGCCCCACCTACAAAACAGAGCAGTAAATTAACTAGCTTTTCCTGATTGGAAACCCAGTACTCTAAACTAGGAGTTCTGAAACAGAACGGCCTCAGAACCAGCATATGAAAACACATTGATGTACCCACTCAGACACGACCAGAATTTCTGATTTCGTGGCTCGCACGCATCCATCTGGAGGAGAGTCTGAGAAACATATATTTCGAAGAAGTTCCCAGTAGATGCTGCAGATGGGTGGTCGGTAAACTGGGTTTGACAAACAGGATGCTAAAGAGGGTCATTTTTCAATAAAATCTAAAACTAGCATTTTGACTTTACTTTTGTTTAAGAAGCTGCATGTTTCATTTCATCCTCGAATTAAAGGAATTTTTTCTCTGTGACTAGTTGAATGTTTTGTGATGCAGAACAGTTTAAATGCCACGTGTTCCCTGGTGGCAGTGGAGTAGGCTCAGAGAGTACATCCTGGAAGCGATCAACTCCCTCTTAACTCGAATGATTATTCTTGTCATCGTGGAAGAAACCTAACAATAGAACAGAAAAACTTAGGTCAGTGGAACTGCAGTCCAAAGTAGCAATCCAGGGGCCCCAGCAATAGCACAGCTGGGAGGGAGTTTGCTTTGCACTTGGCCTACCCAGGTTCGACCTCCGGCATCCCATATGGTCCCCCGAGCACCACCAGGAGCAATTCCTGAGCAAAGAACCAGAGGAAACCACCGAGCATCACTGGGTGTGACCCACAAAGAAAAAAATAGTAGCAATCCAATACCAAACAAGAAGCTCTGAAAAGTAGTAGATTAAGGAAAAGCATCATCAAAAGAATTTTGTAGGGCCGGAGTGATAGCCCAGCGGGTAGGACGTTTGCCTTGCGTCGCGGCCGGCCTGTGCCGACCCGGGTTCGATCCTCGGCATCCCATATGGTCCCCGAGCACCGCCAGGAGTAATTCCTGAGTGCAGAGCCAGGAGTAACCCCTGAAGCGTCGCTGGGTGTGACCCAAAAAGCAAAAAAAAAAAAAAAAAATGGAATTTTGTAGAGACCTGAGTGATAGTATCTCTAATAGGCACTTAGCTCGCATGCAACGTCCCTGAATTTGATCCCCAAACCTATCAGGTATGATCTCCCAAGTGGAGAGCCAAGAGTAAGCCCTGGGTACCATAGCATATGTCCCCCGCCCACCCCTGCACTAGCAAGGCCAGGAAGGTGAGGTGGGAAACAGAATATTGTTCCAAAAAATTTCCCTTGATCCTACACTTAGAGCCAGTCATCATTTACAGCAAAATAAAAGTGGGGGAGACCCTTATCTGAAATTTTCCCAATTTCTCAGAATAGCACAAACAAACAAATATGTTGCCATGAGGAGCTACCAGAGGGGGGGAAATGAATGACAGGATTTGGTAGGGGTGGCCAGGAAGACTTATCTCAGGTCCTCTATATATATGGACATCATGCCTTGCACAGACTCTCTATGCTCAACAATGAGAGACACACAAAAGAGGGTTTTATCGCTAAGGAGCTTACAGTCAAGGTGAAAGGAAAGCATATAAAGCAGATTAATGAGAAACACCAGGATCAAATGAGTTGTGAATGGATGACTCTGGAATATCTACCTGAGAAAAAGCTGACCCCAGTTGTGAGGAGCTAGACTGAGGAGATTTGCATTTTTCCAGCAGCTTGGAGAGCTCAAAAGTTTATAGGGGACTATTTTAATATATTGCATTTGCCATCATTTTACCTTGTCTCTTTTCAAAACAGATTTTATACAGAATGCATTAAATACCTCTGTATATATGTTAATATTTTAGACATAGAATAATTTTAGTTCAATATTGAAATAAGTTAAAACAACAACAAAAGTAAAATGATGTATAGGATTGTAAGGTTAGGGGAATTGCAAATACTTTTTTCCCATTTTTTCTTTCCAAATCTTAAGTTCCTTTAATAGACTGGATTGTCCCTTGTTTCCTAACCTCTTACCCCAACTGTCCTTTGTTTTCGGAGCACAAACATGCTCTTTGCATCAAGATGATGCTCTTGATTGAACATCTTGAAATTTCTCATTTCCTACTTGGCTGGAGTAAGAGTTGGATGATTTTCAAGTCTCCGGAAGTATGAAGAGGTCTAAGTTTCTAACCTTGAAGTTTGGCTTCCAGACTACTATGATTCATTGTAGGCATATTAGAAATTAATGATCTCTACATAGCTCACAGGGAACAATGGGTTCTCTGCATTTAGCCAAGTATACAAAACATCTGGTATTCCCCCCAAATCTAATAGTGTTTGCAGAAATGGACTGTACTGCTTTTTGTAGTGCTCTAGAAGATCCAGAGGACACCAGGTATCTTTGGATGCAATTGGGAGACACTTTGTACATGTTAGATTAAAGAAAGTATATTTCCAGGAGATACACTGAGCAATTTTTATTTCTGTACAGGAGAAGACAGGCCAAATAAGCTTGGGAGATCTCTGAGTCTTATGATGAGAAGAATATGGAGATTTCTCAAAACATAACAAAAAAAAATCATATTATCTAGCAATTTCATTTCCTGATATCTATCCCAGTAACACAAAAACACTTTCAAAAATCTATGCATGTTAATGTCCATAGCAGTATTATCTACAATAACCAAGACAAGGAAACAACCTAGACATAAATGACAGATGAATGGATAAAGAAGTTATGGTTACATGTGCACAGCAGAGCTATGAAAAAGTGAAGTCTGGTCTTGCTACAACATGGGTAGAAATGGAGGGCCTCATGCTAAATGAAAATGTTAGGAGGAGAAAAAAAAAATTCCAGAAGCTCTCACTCACATGTGCTAAATAAAGTAACAAAGCAAAGCACTCTACCAATGTCTAATTAAAAAAATAATAGAAAGATCTTAGACTCTTACTATAGAATTGACATTTCTAAAGAGGGTGGGAAAAGGGAGGGAAAGTTCTCAGGGATAGTCTTGAAGGAATGTTGGCACTTAGGTAGAAGATGTACTACTGAAACATATCAGCATTTATGTTTGTTAAGGAAAATCACTAAGTGGACACTAGGGGGGAGAGTGGTGAGGGAATTGTGTAATGCATGAAACCGACACTGTTGATTTCTAAAATATTGTTATTTAATCCCAGGTTCTTTCTTTGGTTTCCCCAAATTATCTAATCATACAAGTACTCACGTACTTATTTCTATTACTTTCCAAGCCTTACCCATAGAAGATTCTGACGTACTGGTTGTCACAAGAGGCAAGGGCTCTCAGGAACTTATATTTAGCATACATTTGTGATAATGCAGAGAAATACATTTGGTGTCTTCAATCCTGACTGCCCATTAAAATAACTTTGAAAATATTGCAAACTATGAAATAACTTGGCTTCGTGCAAAATAAATCAGCAGGAGGTGAAAAAGAAGTATCCAAGCATTAAAAAATTTGTTAGTTCTCCAGGTTACGACACTGGCCATCCAGAGCATGTTCCCACTGTTCTCAGCTAGAGCAAACTGACAGATGTATTTGATGGTTTAGTTGGACATCTCTCATCACGTCCCACCCGTCTTCTTTCTTCCCATCAAAGAGCAACTATGCTGCCCTACACATCAGGTGAAAGTGGAGAATTTAGAAGAATGCAAGGGAAGAAGATCTAAAAATCATTTGCGACCTCTGATAAGCTCTAAGAAAAGCGTTGTTCAAAGGTGGACTGGTGAGGTGAGGGGGTGAGCTTCGGGATTTAAAGAATTTAGCCACTCTAAGCAGCTGTTTAACAAAGCTAACCCTTGAGAGCGTTTTTCTCTCATGCAAAAGCATGCTCTTTTCTTTGAAAGCTGTTTTTCAGAAAGGCATGCTGGGAGAGGGGGAGGGAACCAGGGGACATTGGTGGTGGGAAATGTGCACTGGTGGAGGGATGGGTGCTGGAAACACTGTATGACTGAATCCTAATCATGAACAGTTTTGTAATTATAATTCTCATTGTGGTATAATAAAATTAAAAAAAGAAAGAAAAAAATTCTATAAAAATAAAAATAGTTGGTTTTCTATTCCTTAATCCAAAACAAGTGTTAGAGATTTAAAAAAAAAGTGAATGCATAGCTTTGTCTTCTTACTTTGCACGTTGGAGCGCCGAGACATGGAGATGTGCTGAATGAAATCACTGCATCTCCGAGCTGACTTCACTACTAGAGGTGGGGTGAAGTTGGTACCAAGGCGGTGTTTCCGCTGCTTCTTAAGCCCTCTGTGGTTTCTCTGACTATCAAATATTCATGTACTCTGTTAATGACCCACACACACAAAATTAGGGACTAAATTTAGGGAGAACAAGAACATGGTAGTTTCTACAAGGGATCTTTCGTTTCTGAACCTCAATGAAAGGGCCCACGATAATTAAAGTCACTCTCGTTCTGGTTAAAGTGTACCTACACTTTGCTCATCACTTAGAGTACTTGTTACAGAGATATGCCTTCCAAATCTGCTGCCAACAGGATAGAAACAAAGGAGAATTAAAGTGCAGAAATCATTTCTATCTTTACGATTCCAGGGGAACTAATGTTCTTACTGCTGGTTGCAATTTAGCAAATGCTGCATTCTTTAGTGAATAAGAAGTAAATAAAAAAAAAAAAGAATCCCGTATTCTCCCTCCCGTCTTCCTTGCCTGAGAGCCCTTCACCCTTACTTAATGAAATGAAACAGTTGATGCCTTTAGCTCCTCTTTTATTTAATCTCATTAATGCAGTCTGTTGGGATTCTTGTGAGGTAACATAGGAGCAGTTGGCAGATCTCTGGCGAAACGTGCAATATTTTTCAGTTAGACTTTTAATTGATACAGCAAAATGTGTGAGAACGAACTTAAAACCAAAGCTGACGCCACTGGTGAGTTACATGTATTCTTTCTCTTTTGATGTTTAACTATATCGACTATCCTCAAAGCAAGAGAATAGGAATTCATAATCTCTCAGAAAAATACATAGCTGTGCTGAGGTATGAGGACAATTAACTATTTTTATTTGATACTATATATCATAAATGAGTCAAAATGTACTTGATGCTAGAAAGCATATCGGTTTACATGTATTGTACCCTGACGTGAACTGTCAAATGTATAAGTGCTGAGGTTGAATTCATGCCCTTCTATGCAATGTTACACTAGCATGAGGCTAATAGTATGAGAGCTTTGTCACAATTTGATCACTTTAAGTTTAGTTATTTGCACTGTTATTTTCTCATCTTTTCATATTCCTTAATTTTTTAAAAGTCAGTTTATAGGTACATTATACCAGACCATCAAGATTTCTTTTTTGTGGAATGAACATTAACAATGTGATGAATTTTGTTTGAGAATTTTCACTCAATTTTTTATGAATAAGTGATTAACTTGTTCCCCAAATACACATTATCTCATGCATTGACAGGTTTGAACATTTGTTTTAAATTTTTTTTCAGAACAAATGATTAATGACTTCTTACAAGTATTAGATTAAACAACAGTTGAAAATGATACAATGTAAACTGGTAGGATGTTGTTTCAAATAACACATTTTATATACAAGTGTTTCAAAAAAGTTAGTAACAAACCAAAACTTTTAAAAAATGTTATGTATTATAAACTTAGAATTACATCCTTTCATTAATACTTAGAGCTATGCTTGTAGTTTTGGAAAAGAAAGGATAATTTAAGTAAAATCCACCGATTTCAAAATGTATTTTTTAAAGACATTATTGGCTAAATAAGTCACAACCAGCAGATTGCAGTTCTGACATCAGTTGAGTCTTTAAAAAAAGTATTTATCCTTACTAATGATGGATTTACTCGGGATATTGTTGCTATTGTTGTTTAGAAATTAATAACTTTGAACGTATTAATGTCTATGTACTTAATCCTCTTTGGATCTGAGTTACAATTAGCAGAGGCTCATGAGTAAACAGAAATGTTCCTTTCTCCCCTGATTTGGTGTAAAAACATAAATTTGCCTTCTGTTATAAAATTACATAATGCACAGTGTTTGAATTTAGGAGCTAATGAGCATGCACACATGAAATTTTTTAAGAAAACACATCATATCAATCAACGTTTCTCTCATTTTTTTAAGAAAACACATCATATCAATCAATGTCTGTTTATATTTTGCATATTTTTCTTTTTTTCTCTAAAGTAATGATAGAATTTTAAGGAATATTCTAAATTAAAGCTGCAGCTTTTTAAAATCATTCCTAGAGTAGAAACTTAGCCCTGAACTTAGCAATCTCTGGTATTCACCAAAATAAATATCAATAAATGATATAAAAAAAATTCAATGCTTTCATCCCAACCAGTTTAGTCCTACTGATAGCAGCAAAATGTTTTTGGTTGAAATAATATGAATGAAATACAAATAACTATGGGACACTTATAAACGTCTCCATGTAAATGTTGCTGTAAGCTATCAAACTAAGGTTATGATTGTTATGCTTGTAAAGAAAAACAGCTTAGGCAAAAGGACACTTGTAAAAATAACATTTGAAAGCCCTGGTATGTATTCTTACTACTCAATCCTCATTCAAACAACTCCTTCACCAGCTCACATAAACACTGAATAAAGCTGTCAGGGATTACATGCAACATACTGGAACTGATTGCTCAAAAATAAGATAACTCGAGTTCTATAATATTTAGGATTATGCTGGTAATCTCCAGGAAAGTGTGCAGCATCAGCAGAAAGACACTTCAGTCTTGGAAGGACCTGCGCACTGCTAATTCTGGATTTGTGCACAGCCACTTGTTTGCATGGTCTCTGTGTCATTTAGGATAAAATTATAAAATGGTTTTTCAGGTAGCACCCTAGTTATCAGTTTACCTGTAAAAGGATGTCTAGTGCCTGGTGTAGATGAGAATAATTTCTTTTAAATTTCTTTTTGTCTTGTTTCTATTTTTTTTTTGTTTTTGAGGAATTCATCCTTTTTAAGAACAAACCAAGCCTAAACAAGCCTTTCTTGATCCCTGAACAATCCCTGAACTTGATCTTATTGCTAAAGGTGAAATGATAATTAAGATTGTGGTTTCAATTCTGTGATTTCTAATCTCTTGTCTCCAGAGATGAAATAAGAATTAAGATTGTGACTACAATTCTGTCATTTCTTGTCAAGAGTCTATGCTGAAGCAATGGAGGCTAAATTACAAGTTTACTATAACATAAAGTATGTAAGAATGCCATTCCCAATGCAGAAACTTGCTATATATTTTGGTACTGTAACATTATCTGCTTAAAAACAAAATCCCAATTTTACACATAATCTGAAAACTGACTTCCTATAGAAGATAACCATTGTCAGTATATGTTCAAAGCATTTTCTCTAAATCAAAACTCCTTAATATAAAAAGTTGGAGAGACTATTTTTACAAATATTTACCTGAATCAACTTTGAAGGCAGAGAAAGACATGGGGATTCTGCTCTTTCATCCATTTCTTTCATTTGTTTTGCTTTGTTGTTTTGTTTTGTTTTGTTCTGTTTTGTTTTGTTTTGTTTTGTTTTGTTTTTTTGTTTTGGGGCCCCATCCATCAGTACTCGGAGCTTATTCTTGGCTCTGCACTCAGGAATTACTCCAGGCTGCACAGGGGACCATAGGAGATGCCGGAGATCAAATCCTTGTCAGCCGCGTATAAGGCAAGCACCCTACCCACTGCACTATTGCTCCAGCCCCATCTTTTATCCATTTCATATTCCCTTCCCAATCCACCTCTCTTTTCCTTTCACTCTCTCCCCCTATCACCATCAAGTAGGCTAGTTTTTGTTTTTTTTTTTTTTTTTTTTGGAGGGGGGGGGGGGGGGGGGGGGGGGGGGGGGGGGGTAAAAAAAATCTAACCTATGTTTAAAATTTTTTTCAAGTATTATTATTGTTTCAGTGGCTATGGTCATATTAGAAAACAGAAGTCCTTATTCAGATAAGAGTGATAACACTACTTCTGTTTTTGGTCAACCAAGGAAATTATAGGTTATTATGAGATCATTAACTAAAACTATCATTATTACTATTATTATCATCATTATTGGAAGAAATTATTATCTATTACTACGTTATGATACTACCATTTCGATCATTTTTTCACAGAAACCTCGAGCGGCACAATCATGCACTTTATCCAACAGCACTATCTCAGGGGAAGACAACATACCAGTTTTTATTTCAAAAGTTGCTCTTTCCAAGAATCAGGGTATTGAAATTAGGTTCTGGTCACTGTATTTGAGAATAAATCCTTGTCCATTCTCCTGTGGTACTGTCTTGTGTTCTTGTAAAGTACTCTTCGTGGGTTTTTCATCTCTCTCTGCAATCTACCAGGGGAAAAAAACATGCTTTTCTTGTTTTAGAACTCTTGAATAAATTCTGAGAATAGGTTTTATCCATAAGAATGAGAAATAGTGTTGTGTGCTTTTTACTTCAAACCTGAGTTATTTGAGTTTGGCTGTTGTACCGGAGTTGGCTTGTTTGGTAATCCTACCGTCATTCTGTCATTAGCTTTCATTTAACTTCATCAACTAGGTTCCAAATGAAACATTTTATTATGCACATCTTGCATTATTGTGAAATATTTTTACTTAATACAGTACTTACTTGATATATTGTAAAATAAGTCTTATTTAATATATTTGCAATTTAGTTAACCAGTACTGATATGTTATTACTAACTCTGGGGCAGAGTACATTAAGTTTTCTTCTTTTTTATTATACAACTCTATCAGTTATGAATGTATCCTAGTGTTTTACCATACCCCAAATTCTTGTTTTATCTATTAAATTCCCCACATTTCCCTTGGAAACCATAATTTTTCTGTTCTTTCTGTAGTTTTGTTTCTTAAAACATGTTTTAATGTGGGCTGGAGTGATAGCACAGAGGGTAGGGCATTTGCCTTGCACCCAGGTGACCAGGGTTTGATCCCCAGCATCCCATATGGTCCCCCAAGCACCGCCAGGAGTAATTCCTGAGTGCAGAGCCAGGAGTAACCCCTGAGCATAGCTGAGTGTGATCCAAAAAGGGAAGAAAAATGTTTTAATGTTAGAATCAAAAGTCGGTGTCCAGTTCAGGCTTACTTCTTCACTTACTTGACAGTACAATTTTATGTTTCCTCAATGTCTTTTAATATTTGGATAGTTCGTTTCTTTTTATCATTGTTTAGGTGTGCCATTGTTGGCTTATTCACTCACCTATTGAAGAACATCGTTCTTCAATTTGTTGCTTTTACATTCTTATGTCGCTTTTGAGGTAAATATAAATTTCTACCCCAGTTGCTAAATACCTGAAACATAGTTGTTGGCTTCTAAGTAAGATCTTGTAGCGTTAATAGAATCAGCCAAATTGCCTCCATATGTGACTGTATAAGTTCTCATTGCTGGGGCCAGAGAGAAAGCCCAGTGGGTAGGGTGTTTGCCTTGCACGCGGCCGCCCCAGTTCGATCCAGGGCATCCCATATGGTTCCCCGAGCACCACCAGGAGTAATTCCTGAGTGCAGAGCCAGGAGAAACCCTTGAGCATTGCTGGGTGTGACCCAAAAAAACAAAAAAAAAAAAAAAAAAAAGGTTCTCATTGCTACCAGCAATAAGGCATTCCTTTTGTTCTGCACATTCACCAGATTTTTGGTGCTGTCTTTTATTTTCTTTCCAATTTTAGTCAATTTAATAGGTGTAGGGGCATCACCTTGCTGCCTTAATTGGTAATTCCATGACATGTGAGGTTGAACACACATGCTCACATACAATGATGTGTAGGCCACACTAGCCTGTACTCATGGCTTTATTTATGCCCAAGGGATGCCAGGTGTTGAAGCCTGGTTGGCAGTGTACAAGGGAAGAAACTTATCCTCTGTGCTATCCCTCTTACCCCCATGTTTATATTCTTATTTGCTGTCTGAAGCCATCTCTTTCTTGCTTAACCCCTTTTGGTATGTTTTGTTTTCAGCCACACCCAGTGGTGCTCATGTCTTACTCCTGATCCTGGGGAGGATTGGGAGAAATGCCTGGGGCTGGAATTGAATCCTGTGGTCCCTGCTGTCCACGTGCAAAGCGAGTTTCTTCCCTGTGTAATATCGCTTCAGCTCTTACTTTGCCTATTTTTAACTTAAACTTTAAGAATTTTTTGTATATTTGGGGTGAAGTTCCTTTTTCAGATATGCATTTAACAATATTTTCTCTTGGATGTGAATTGCGTGTTCCTTCTCTAAATGTAAGTTGATTTCTAATAGAAAAGTGGTGTTTTGTCACCAGAAAAGAACCTTTTGATTTTTTTTAATTTTTTCTTATGATACGACTGTTCCTGGTCCCCAAGTTTTCTTTGAGACCTGCTGTATGGAATTCTTCATCCCCACACTCCTAATGAATGAAGATGGTCCTATTTATATGTGAGCTTGTACAGACACAAGGGAGGATAAGAAAGAAACTAAAGAGACACAGGCTTTACCCAATGAAGCACAATTGTTTCTATCATGTTATTAAAATTGGAAAAATCCGTTTGATCAAGTAGAGTATATGTTTTCTTTTGATATAAAATTCTTTTAAGGGCAGATTGAAATTGTTGGATGTCTTATCTGCCTTTTAAAAAATTGTTATTTTAGAACCCATGATTTATAATACTCTTAAAGATAAGATTCATGCATAAAATAATTCCAGCACCACAGTCTCCACCAAAATGTCTGCCTGACTTTACCACTGTCCCAGAGTCCCCATCCTACCCCTACCATGGTTGGCTTCCTACTAAAGACAAGTTCTCAGTTTTGTTGCCTTCAGGTATTGTTATAGCCACATGTGTGAGGTCATTCTGTGTCTCTGACTGCATTTATCATGATACTCTCCAGATCCATCCAGGTAGTGGCAAATTGCATAATTTCATTTGTTTAATAACTGAGTAATATTTCATTGTGAATAGATCATAGTTTCTTTATCCACTCATCCGTCTTTGGACACTTGGGTTTCTTTCCAGATTTTGACGATTATTTTGATAATAACTTGTATAGAAAATATAAGTGCAGATGTCTTTTTTTGAAGAGTTTTGGGCCCTCGAGTTACATGCCAAGAAGCGGAGTTGCTAGGTCATGAAACCTCAATTACAAGTTTTTTGAGAAGTGTCTGACAGAACTTAAGCTTGTCTGAACAGAGAATATGTTGTTCCAATGCACATTCTGCATCTGTAGGCCTGGCATAGGATGTTGGTGTCTGCACCTCTGTCAAGCCATGATGTAATTCCAACAGTGCCTGACAGAACACACCCTTAGCAACAAATCTCAGTACAGCATTTTTTGTTTGTTCTTGGACCACAGAGCCAGGAGGTGTCTCTAGGCTATGCTCAGTTGTCCTTCCTTGACTGTACTCAGTAATTACTCCTGTTGTGCTCAGGGGACCATATGTCATGCCAGTAATTGAACCCAGGTTAGCTGCATGCAAGGCAAACCCCTACTAACTGTGCTCTCTCTCCAGCCCCACCTGAGCAGTATTTTGCTTCATGAAAGGAACATGTAAAGGCGATCTTGAACTCTTGCTTTCTGATTTTCCTTTATGAAATTGGGTAACTTTCAAAAATGTTTCATTTTCAGTATGATCATGAATAGCTGAAATGAGTTCTATTTCTCTTTTAAAACAATATTTGAAATTCAACCAGTTCTAACAATTCCAAGAGGTGAGACAGTAGACAGTGGAAGACGCACTTACCAAATAGGTCAATATGCTTAAGAAGACTCGGGTTCCGATGGCGATCACACAGTCTGCTAAGGAAACCCCAGACACTGGGCATCTTTCTCACATCTTTAACACAGCGGTATCTTCCCCTTCTGCCTTGCACATTACTTACAGAAGAGAACTATCCATGCAGTTGTCATTCTACCATTTGCAAAGAAAAATGCCTGAATGCCAATTGCAAAAACAACTTTTTCCAGAATTCCATGAAGCTTTTCATTTCCCTTAATGCCAGGGAAATATTTAATTCTATCACTTCTCAAAATTAATATCAGTGGTGATTATCTAAACATTAGAAAACATCTTAAATTTGAATGCAATTCTGGGAAGCTTATTAAAAACCAATCACTTGTATCACTTGTCTTCCCGTTGATAATTGATTTGCTTGAGCGGGCACCAGTAGCATCTCCATATGCCCTGTCACATGCTAGTGTAGCCCAAGGGCATCTGCTAGCTCCAGGAACATAAAGAGCCTCAAACCATTCCATTAGGTCATCAAACTCTAAGTTAATTTGTCTCCACCAGGTTTAATAGCGTGCATTGCAAACATACTTCCAAATTCTCCAATGCCATTGGTCCAAGATCTCATTCCTGCTTTCAGTCTAAAATGCCAGATCCTACATATGTATTGTCTTATAATTAAAACTCTGACAGGGCAGCCTAAATCTAGTGAGAATTAATTCCTACAAGAGTTTAAACAACTATGACTTATAAAAGTGATTTACTCTGCTTCTAAAGGGAATATTTAGCTTATTATCAGTAATTGCCACTAATAATAATACTAATTGCTGTCACTTTGCTATGTTAGTCTCATTCTCTAGTGTCTCTGTCCTCTAAGGATTTAGTGTGGGAAAGTGATTCTTTCCGAGTTAATGCTTGTATGTAAAAGATAAATCAATTCTTCATACTCTGCTACAGATTATGCCCTTGAAAAAAAGTCACTTTGCCATTACCACGTAATAGTAGGGCTTTTTCCCCCTTAATCTAGTTTCCAATGATATACAATTTAGATAATTACAATAACATAGAAGATAGATGTTATCATTTGGTCATTCAGAAATTGTTATGAAATGAATGCTACCAAAGATCATCGGTCAGAATATCACAGAGAAGAAGTTTTAGAAGAGAAGAACCTATATGTTGCTCACTATGAGCACATTCTAGTAGAAATTAGAGTGCCCTGAGTTACATGCACTATATTTGGTGTTGAAGCAGAAAAACGATAACTCCAAAGCAACGTGCCCTAATGAACATAGGCCTGATCTGTGTCAGAAATCTTTTAAAATTATCACCAAGCACAATATAAAAATCAGGAGCTCACTTTTCATTTCTTCTTCAGAGTCTCTCTCATTTTATTATTCCGCACCCCTTTTTTTAACTTTACTATTTCTATCCCACCTCAATCTTGGGCTATTTTATGGTAAGTCAAAGTTATAATAGAGCTAGATCTCAGGAATACTTACTTCATTCTTTGGTTTTGTGATTGACATCAGTAGATTTGTACTTGATAAATGGAAATAATTATCTGACTGCCAGTGTGAGAGAAGAGGGTATACACTGAAATTTGAACTTGAATTTGTCATATGATAGGTGACATACTTATGTGACAATTTGGATAAATGAGTTACAACTTGATTTTCTGTGATCACTTGCAAATTTTTTTTCTTTCTTTATATTTTGTATTTTTTGTTTTTTGTTTGTTTGGTGGCTGCACACAGCAGTATTCTGGGATTATTCCTGGCTCTGTGCTCAGGAATAATTCTTTTCTTCTGGCGGTTTGGGTCACACCCAGAGATGCTTGGAGGTTACTCCCTGGCTCTCTGCTCAGGAATTACTCCCCTCGCAGAGATCGGGGGAACATATGGGATGCCAGTGGTCAAACCCGGGTCAGCAGCGTGCAAGGCAAATGCCCTACCCGCTGTCCTATCGCTCTGGCCCCTCAGGGATCATTCTTGATGGTGCTCAGAGGACCATATGTGGTCTCAGGTATATCGCGAAGCAAATGTGTTACTCTCTGTACTAATTCTTTTAAAAAATCAAGATTTGTATAAAAATAATCATCATTACTGAAAATTTCTATTGTGAAAATGTAGGCATTCCTAACAAAACAGTTCATTCACTTAATCCTGTTTGTCACTTACCATTTATCAGAATGGCCTGAGGCTCTTTTTCCAAAATGCATTACAGCACAACCCATGATTTTGATATTTTTTTTTATTGTCACCTCAAAGGAGAAGCAGTATTGCTTCAAACCTTACTTTTCAAAGGTACCTTTAAATTGTACTAAAATAAAAATACTGTGATGATCTGGACTCAGGCATGTGCCTCATGATGTTTCACACTATTTTTGAGTTGTGGTGCTCACAAACCCAGATGTGCTGCTTGCATCTTTCGTGGAGAGGTCCTCCAAGGGTCACCTTCCTGTTCTAGTGGTGGTGCTTACACGTGTGTTTACTGAGTGTCACACATGTTCTTGCCAGAGGCCATGGTGGTTGCAAAGAGATGTCTTTTAATTTTTTATTAATTAAAAACTGTCGTGGCCGCCAACCTGCAAGATGGTCAGACTTCCTTATCAGGACCCTAAACAAACAATTCGAAGCTCTCAATATCCCCAAACAGACAGATGCCATTGGGCTACACTGGCACGTGATAGGGTCAAATGGAAACATTACTGGAGCCCGCTCAAGCAAATCGATGAATAACGGGATATCAAGTGATCAAGTGATCGATTAAAAATTCATGATCTCTTTCTTTTTCAACTCTCCACATTTTTTATGAAAACACCATGATTTACACGGTTATTCATAGTTGAGTTTTTATACATAAAATATTGCTGTACTAATTCATTGTTGATACTATGAATGTCAACTTCCCTCCACCGATATTCCCAGGTTCCTTCCCATGTTCTCTGTCCTCCCCAGACTGCCCTCTTGACAGACACCCTTTAAGTTTGGTTGGTAAAGTTTGGGTCTCTTGATCTCAACGTGGCTTGAATTCTTGGCTCTAACATTCCGTAACACCACTCTTGTACCTGACTCCCCTGTTCTGGCCCCTGTTGCTCCTCATCTGTCTCTTCCCTCCCTCCCTTTCACTCTTTCTTTTCTTCTTCTCCTTATACCCTGGGACGAAGGTTGATCAGGACATTCCCCTTTTACCCTCATCCAGTTGTTGTAAACACTACATATATGTGATATCATGCTAAATGAAGTAAGCCAAAAAGAAGGATAAACACAAGAATCATGATTGACAAAGCTATTGATAGTTGATTTTTTAGACAAGAGTGTTCTTGCACCAATCCCACCACAACTGTCAACTTCCTTCCACCAGTTTTTCTAAGCCCCCTACACACAAACACACACACACACACACACACACACAGAGACACAGAGCTTGTCACCCTAACTGGCATATTTTCATATTTAGGGATAGTTTGCATCTCGTGTTTTAGAGTATTTGGGGAAGGGTGGAGTTTGGCAGTAGCTGTGTACATTAATATCACTGTTATAGCCGTGCTCTCTAAATTACAAAGAGTTTAGATATTTTGAGACTCCAAAAAATTAGCACAGGGGTAAGGTGTTTGCCTTTTGTGCAGCTGACCCTGTTCGGGATGGTCCCTAGGCAACATCTGAGCTAGGAGCAGGCCCTGAGCACCACTGACTATGGGCCACCCACCATCCCATCCCCCCAAATAAAGAGGTTAGGTATTTTGATGAATCCAAGTAACAATGTTCTACATCTTCTAGTTAAGACATTGACTGAATCCATTTATATAACCTCAAATCAACTCATGGTTCCTGAGGGAGCAGAAATAGAGCGGAACTAGAGGCTTATACAGAAGCAGAAGAATTGGACAAAAAGTGGTTTTGCCTGATGTGATAAGACATCGGGACTGGCCTTTGGGATGCTGAGGAGAAGCAAATTGTTCTCTTCAAAGAGAGACAAAATGTGACTGTTAAGTCGTGGCTGAATAGAGCCTACTTGTCCTGGGGCATTCAATTAATTTTTCTTCATAAATAGTCCTAAAATAAAGGAAAACCATATTGAAGTATTTTATGCTACTGTGACAATATTTTTGAATAAACAATAAAGCATTCAGTTACTAAAATATTTTCATGGATGAACAAACTACTAAATCCAATCTCTACAAAAGATTACCAAAATGAAATGAAAAATATAAATGAAAAGAGGACACGAGAGAAAGAGAAAAAGAAAAGGCGCCTGCTAGCTAGGTAGGCTGGGGGGTGGGTGGGAGGGAATGTGGGGACATTGGTGGTGGGAATGGGGCACTGGTGGAGGGATGGGTGCAGGAACACTGTATGACTGAGACCCAATTATGAACGTCTTTGTATTGTATATCTCACGGTGGTATGACAATTAAAAAAAAGAAGATACAAGAAACTAAAAAAAAAAAACTAGAAAGTAAACATATCTCAAGACACCACCTGAGGACATTTCAGTTCCTGTGAGTTAGTCCCTCAGAGTGGGAAGTTGACTTCTTCAGTGGATCAAGGAAGGCAGGAGAGTTGAGTCTCCCTCCTCACAGGCTCATCTTGACACAGGAGCTGATGTCTAAGACACTGAAACGTCCCTTAAATATTTAGTTTTAAATCTTCATCAGTAGCACATCACCAGAGCTTACTGATTAAAGACAAGAGCACAGGAGGCAGTGGCTGGTGAGATTGAAAGACATTTAGAAATGGTAAATACCGGGTGAGATTGGAATCTGTTATTCTCATCCACATCTGAAATACTCTGCTGTGAAGAAGTGCCTTACAAAATACATCAAATGAACTAGAAACTTGTAGGTCAGAAGTAACTCTTAAAGAGTGAAGAGTAAAAGGGCAGTTTAAATTATCTGTATTTTTCTTCACCTATAAAAAATTACCTTACATGATCCATTCTTCCATAAAGATAAAATAGGTAAAGGTAAAACAATAGGTTTCCAAATTAATGACCCTTTCCCATGCATGATCTCTCTCTCTCACACACACACACACACACACACACACACACACACAAACTTAAAAACTGCTAAGCTGTTTATGCTTCTTCAGGATTACATGTTGAGTTAGGATTATAAATATGTATAAATATGCAGGTACAGTATCAAATCATTTCATATAATGTTTATATTTCCAAAGTTGTGTAAGATAAACTTTGTGGTTCTGAAAAGCATCTTCTTACACTCCAGGGGACAAATTACCTCTATTTTCAATTCCTTTAGAGTGAGATCATTTTATAATTAAAAACTTATTGTAGCAGATTCTCCCAACATGTAAGTTACTCCCTGAGGAGTAATTTATGCAAAGAATTCTTCTGACTTAATATCATATAAGCTAACAACTGTACAAGGGGTACCAGGTATTTTGGGTAATTTTTGAGTCATTCCTCATTTGAAAAAATTGTTGAAATAAAAGACAAAAAGGAAACAATAAATATGGCACAAATACTTCAATGTCATTCATTCATAAGATCTTAATAAAAAGTAATCATCAATTATGATTCTTATCTAAAGCTATTGCCGATACCCATTAACAATGACATTTGGAGTTGGAGAGCTAGTAGGAGGGGTAAAGTCCTTGCCTTGCATATAGCCAGCCCCTCTTCCATCCCCTTCATGATGCTGAAGAATGACCTTCTGACACCCTATTGCTCTCTACTATTTATTTGCAAGGCACTTCTATATGGAAGTGCATCTAATCTTCAAAAATTTTTGTAGTTTGTCCGATACAATTTTTAACCCAGAAAATAAGGCCCGAGATTTTTTTCCCTTGCCCATGATCTCAGTCAGATTCAGGCATAGGATGGAAATTCAGATAAACAGAACAGAATTATAGCAAATCCCATATCATATCAGAACAAATAGGAGCAGAGATATGTCATGAGTGACAAAGCATATACCTTACAAGTGCAAGGCCCCAGGTGGTATCCCGGTACCTCAAAGTCACCTGAGCAACCGCAGGAAATGGCCTGGACCCCTCAGCAACACAGGGTGGACCTCAGAAACCAGTGAAATAAGTGAATGAATATATAACACTTCAAGTAATAGGAAAGTAAAAAGTACAGAAGAAATACACATGCTCAAATCAATTCAGTTGGTTTCTTCTTGACATTATATATATAGTATATATATATATATATCATAGTACTTTCAAACATATATATATATATATATGTTTTGAAAGTACTATGATTCACAAAGCTGCTAATGATAGGGTTTCATGAAATGTTCCAACATCACACCCTCCACCAGGGTCCACTTCCCCTTTACCATTATCCCAGCATTCCCTCCCCACCACTCCCTGCCCCTGGTAAGCTCAATTATGTAAACCACTATGTTCCCTTTGACCACTTCCCAGTGTATTTATAAAACCAGTTCTATTTATCAGGTGCTGTTGGAACAATATAGAAACTCAAGACTGCATTCATTTTTTGTCTTTACAGAGACAGCTGATCTCAGTATAGGAAAATTGGTAACTCTGGTAGTTATAGCCCAGAGTTAGTGCAAGGGTGTCATTAACCACCTGGATAGTCAGTTTGCTCAGATGGAAAATAGGAATATAGCACTATTGAAAAAGTATATTGGAAGTTACTTTGAAATATTTTATTTAGAAATATTTAACATGAGCTTACAACCAAGTATTATTTTTTAAAGTATAAACCAACAATAAAATAAGGACTGTGTTTTGCATTTATTTGTTTTGTATAGCGAGGGGTAAGAAACAGAGCGGCATCCAAGTGACAGATTGACGTAGGAAGCATTTTGAAGAATGTTTTGCATAATTATTTTAAATTGAGAATAGAATAGCATGTCTTCATAGTGGGTATAATTTTAACAATCCTTAGAATACTATACAAGTATGAATGATTAGGAATTACTACACTCTAAATAAAATTTATCACATGGATTTGTTATGTTTATGAGGATAATGATTTTTTTTTATTTTAATGAATTACAAAGTTATTCATTACTGAGCTGCAGGCATAGAATGTTCCAACACTCTCCCCTTCCCCTTCTTCCTCCTCACTCTCCCTTCCCTTCACCAGTGTCCCCAGTTTTTCTCCAAATCCCGGCCAGACTCTATAGCAGGCACCTTTTAAAAAACACTTCTTTACAATACAGTTACTACTAGAGCTCATGCATAACACTTGGCATAACACCTTGCCTCCTCTCGGCACACTGTCCTCTTTGCAGAGTGACCACTTTCCTCCACCATAGTCAGTGTTCGCGCCCTGTTCCATCCTTCCTACCGTGCCCCCAGGGTGAACTTCCTACTGAAGACTAGTTCTCTTGCTCCACCTTTCACTGCACTTGGGCATATATTATTCCATTTCTATGTTCTGTACATTTCTCAGATGACAAAGATAATTCTGCACCTGTCTCTCTCCTTCTGACTAACTTCACATGATTTTAGACCACTCTTCCAAGAGGGAGAAATTGCAGACATACATTCAAAATAGAAATCTTATAGCCAACCTATGCCATTTTTATTGTATTGCCCATTTTCTTAGGCCAAACTTACTATTTAGTCTTCAAGGCTAAGAAGCTAGGAAGCACCTTGTTCTCATAGACTTTATTCTTTCCATATTTATCACTCCACCTCTACCTTTGAACCAATTTTCCATTTGTTTTCCTCTCCATTTATCCTGCAACCAATTTAATCTATGCTTTAAGAACCAGTGGGAAATGGGCACTGTTGGAGGGATGGGTGCTGGAACACTGTATGACCGAAACCCAAATATGAACATCTTTGTAATTGTGTATCTCACAGTGGTATAATAAAATATTTTTAAAATGCCAAGGGAAGGAGAAATGGAGAGGTAAAGCAGGAAGAGGAAATCTGGGTGTCACATAGGGGCAAGGGTCAGGGTCGCTGGGCCCCTCCATGGTGCACAGAAGCACCTTTAAAAAACCACAAGAGCCAACATTGCCAAGAGCATGAAACCCCGACTACAACAATTAAACCTTAAAATATAAGTGTCAAGGAGTCCGGAATGGGTGTGGGAGGGAATCTGGGGTGGGCAGTGGAGGGACTGGGACATGGGGCAGTGGGATTGGAGATTAGGGACACTGTATGCCTGAAAACCCACTGTACCAGCTATGTAAATCAGTTTCTAAATAAAAGGGCGGAAAGTAAAAATCAAAATAAAAAAAGAACCAGTGACGCACAATTGCTATAGTTTTTCTTTATCTAGCTCACCTCTCTTAAGTATCCAAATCTCTACTTGTATCACTTGTATCACTTGTCTTCCCGTTGTTCATTGATTTGCTGGAGTGAGCACCAGTAACATCTCCATACGTCCTGTCACATGCTAGTGTAGCCCAATGGCATCTGCTCGCTCCAGGAACATAAAGAGCCTCAAACCATTCCATCAGGTCATGGGAATGAGGTCTATAATTGTTACTGGTATTTG